>JAKSZP010000742.1:0-36133 GCA_022478985.1 Massospora cicadina | reverse complement strand
ATTAGGGCTCTAGGGTTAATTAAATTTTAATAAAAAATATTTATAGACAATTTAGTGAGCATTAAGATTAATGTGCTATTAGCTTATTATAAAGTTCCACTGATAAGACTATGTGGAATCAAGGCTGTTATGCATCTAAATTAGCAGTTAGGGTTTGGAAATCTAGATCTGAATTTTTATTATTGCATAACAGAACTTGAGACTAGACATGCCTTGTAGGGTATATTGATGAATAAACGTTACATTAGCTTTATAATTTTGAGTAGAAAGATCAACCACTTCAACCCACTTAGTTTAGTGATTAATTTCTAAAAAGATGTATCATTTCCTATAGTATATTGTGGTAGAGGATCAACATCATCTAGAATGTTGAATGAAAAAATGACTAGGAATTAATAGTTTAATTGTATCTAGATTTTACATTCTTCTTAATTTGGCAGGTTAGACAAGCATCCAAGACTAACCATGGTATCCAAGGTTCTTTTAAATGAAATATTAACTTTTAATACATTCAGAAGTTTCTTGTGTTCCTTCATGACCAAGTGAAACTTCTGCTTCATAACTACTATTACTCTCTTTGAAAATGATTTATATGAGACAACTAAACTAACTTTTTTATAAACATTACATTATAAAGATTTTATATTGCAAGGGCCTTTGATACGTCTTCTTTACCAGTTCAAGTTCATTCAAGCAGGAATTGGCTTTTTAGGAGTCCATCTAGCCTCTCAGCTTCACCATTATTCAGTACAAGATAGGCAACCTTTTGAGGCCATCCACAAATAAAATAGAGGTCTGGATTAGTACCTAATTATTAAATAATACAGTTGAAATTGTAATGCTTATAGGGTCAGTCAAATGGTAAATCCTTTATAAATTGAAGCCACCTTAGAAGCCCTTGATCAATGAGATGTAAAAAGGTAGTTCTATATAGGTAGTGAGCATAATGATTGACATAAATAACATCAAGTCATTCTTTTTTTGGAACATTATAAAATTGTTTTATCTTGGATTACATATTATTGAAATGTGTAAATCCAGGGGAGCACTGTCAGGCAAACAGCAAGTTAGAATTATACTGGCCTGCCAGCCTAGATACCGGAGCACCTGAATGGCAAACCAGAATGCTAAAGGCACTGCTGCTGGTATGACAGATATGATACTAGAGAGAATTTTTGCCAATAACTGCTGATGATCCAGAGTCTCATACAGGCACATAATGAAATATCAGACAAATATGGCTGTTAACCCCAAGTGGTGTGTGAGTGCCAGCGGAAAGGGTGGTTAATTTTTCAACATAAAAAAGTAAAGTTGGGGAAAGGATTTTTAATGGAAAATAAAGGAAGAATATTGACCAACAATTTTCTCAGTGTGATGCAACTGACTAAATAGTGGTCAATTAATGCGGGAACAAGAAGGGATTGGGTCCCTCAAGTTTGATCTAACTGTCAAATTATTTGGGGATGGGGGCATATAAGCTCTATAGAAACTGACATCAAAGGATTTGGTGGCAGGCCGAGTCACTGTTGGTTTGACCACAAACACCTGAATCAAGGCTTGGCTGCATTTCTGACAGTTGGCGTGACGGCATTTGGCCCAATGAGCAGCATAAATCCCCCTGGGCCACCCCACATAGGAGCAGTCCCAATTGGTTGGGAACAGGTTTGGGATGCCCAACCCACCTGTGCCTGGTTGCTGGGCCATTTGTTCAGTCAAAAGTGTAGCTTTGGCTGCAACTCCCAATTTTCCAAAAGGGAGCTTTGAACTATTGTTGATGGTGTCTGATGATACTACCTGCACAACAGAGATCATCCCCAATGATTTTGAGATGGGATTAATTTTGATGATTGCGCTGTTGGCCAAATTGAGACCATCAGTGATTCTGGCTGATGAATCAATATTTGTTCCTTTTTTACTATGTAGATTCCAATCATTAGGCTTGTTTCCACTCATTTTTGGATCGATCAACTTCAGTTCAGCAATCTTGGTGCAAATTTCCCTGATCAGATGTACAAGTTTGGCTGAGGTGAGTGTGGGGACCAGGAGAGGGATCTGAAAAGGGAGAGTTGTTATCCAGCGCTTTTCATTACGTGGGCGAGGTCACCCTGGGCAACAAGGGGTTCAGCCACCCTCTTCAGAACCTTTTTACTTTAAAAGGGGAAAAGGGCCCAATCAACACACAGGGGACGTTCCCCAGGACTTACATTACCCTTTCCTTTTTCCAAAGGAAGGGCACCACCGCTTGGAAACTGCACAAGGGCCACATTTTTGTGCACCTTGGGTAACTTGATCGCCATTACGTCGTGACTTTTTGGGAGGGTGGGGAGCATTGGGGTGGGATTTGTAAAACGCCTCGACCAGTTCCATGCAGTTAGTGCAATTGCGGGCTTTAACTCAACTGTTTTTGTAGGCTGAATAGCCTTTCCAGGCCATGAGATATTGAACAGACTGACAGGACTTGCGGGATGCTAGGATAGTTTCCACTTTGGCCTCCTCCAAATTTTCAATTACTATCATCTCAGGATTTGCAGGAACAGTACCCTTAAAAGGTGACAGCTGATAAATGTGGAAGACAGGGTGCTGTTTCCAATGGGCTGGTAGTTTTAACCAGAACGCACCATTACCCAAGTCTTCCTCCACCAAATAGGGACCCAAATGCTTACTTGCGAACTTGTGGGAGGGTACTTGCATTCTCAGAATGACATGTATCGAGCATAACCTAGGAGCCCACCATTATATCATGACCTGGGAGTTGCTTACAATCCACGAACTGCTTGTAGTTTTTTAGTAGCTTTGGTGAGGTGTTCCCGCACTAAGGATTGAGCAGACCTAATATGTTCAGCATGATCTGCGGCAGCTTGGACCTTGGGGCTTAAGCAGGGTCTGACTGAAAAGGAAGGGTTATATCCTAATGTCACTTCATAAGGAGAAAACCCTGTGGAAGCGTGAGTCCCGTTGTTGTAAGCAAATTGAGCGAGGGTTAGGTCATTAGCCCATGAGTCTTGTGTGGCTGTAGCATAGCAAAGCAGGTACTGTTCTAGAGCTTAATTAACTTGCTTGGCCTTCCCATTGGACTGGGGATGATACGCCGTGGAGCAACAGGGAGAGATTTTTAAAATGGATAAGAGTTCACTCCAGAACCGCGCTGTGAACTGTGGACCATGGTCGCTGATGATCTCCTGTGGGAGACCAAACAATTAAAACATGTGGCGCACAAAGAGATGGGCGGTTTCCTCCGATGTAATTGCAGAAGTGCAGGGAATAAAAAGAGAAAACTTAGTGAAACGATCCACCACCACCATCACTGCCATAAACCCATTAGATCAGGGGAGTTTGATGATAAAATCCATGGACCCCGATGTCCATGGACCCTCCGCCTGTTGTAAGGAGTGCAGAATCCCGTTTCTACCAGAGTGATCTGACTTAACCTGAGCACAAGTAACGCAATGGCAATCCAGGCTGGAACTTTTTTAGTTAAACCTACCCAATTGTAGGTCCGCTTGATCAAGTCAATGCATTTCTTATTGCCTGAATGGCCGATCATGTGGGAGTCGTGATGCACATGAGATTCCTTGGCTCTGAAGAGAGGAGGAACCCAAATTAGTGACTGAAAATAAATGAGACCCTCCATTAAAGAGTACAGAGAGTGTTTATGATTTTGGAGGGACAATTGCTCGAAATAATCCACCCCTTTGGGGCAGGTCATTTATCCAGCTAAGACCTGAGCAACAAGTGGTACGTTTAAAGAAAGGGTGGCGGAAGAGATGATGGAGGGAACAATCAATATAATATTAACAGTGGGAATCATGGTAATGAGGTCTACTTCCTCCGAATCTGGGGGACAGTGGGTGGGGTTGCAGCTGAGAAAATTAGGAAGTACGTTAAGCGCGCTTTTTACAAATTTGTATTTGCAATTGAAACTGCACAAGTCCCAATAGGTACAAGCTTGCTGATGCACCAATTTTTGGGGTTTACAGAAATACAAGAGAGCTTGGTGATCTGTGTGAACAGTTAACTCATGCTGGGCACCTTGTAACAGGTACCGCCAATGAGTCATTGCCCATGCTATGGCTGCCAAATCCTTATCATAAATGGCTCAGGATTGCTCCATAGAAGTGAATTTTCGGGAAAAGTAGGCGACTGGATGTTCCAAGCCCTCGTGCTCTTGAAGCAGCACTGCCCCCACTGCCACCAAGGAGGCATCGCATGCAAAAATATACAGCTTGGCAGAATCCATGTGTTTCAGGATGAGAGGGGATAAAAACACTTCTTTGATCAATTCAAACGCCTGCTGGCATTTGGGCGTCCAACAAAATGGTACATTCTTGCTGGTGAGGGGGTGGAGCAGGGAAGATAACTGGGAAAGAGCTAAGTAAATTTTTTAGAAATATAATGGTTTCCAAGAAACTCCGTAATTGTTTCTGGGTTGTTGGAGTAGGCCATTCACAGATAGCATCCAACTTATTGGGAGAAATCACGTAGCCATCCTTAAGGACAAGGTTCTTGAGAAAGGTAACTTCCTCTTTATAGAACTCACATTTGGAAAGCTTGATGAACAAGCTTGCCTTGTGCAAAGCTGCCACGACCACTTCCAAGTCAATAGCATGCTGTTTAGGAGTCGGGGAGTGAACCAGTATGTCATTAATATATACAACCGCGCAAGTGAACTGGAGATCTCTCAATTCACTGTCAATCATTTGTTTAAACGTAGTGGGCGCATTCTTCAGCCCAAAGGGCATTACGCGTAATTGGAAAATGTCTTATTTCATCTGGATCACTGTTAGCCATTATTGCCCTTCCATTACCCAAATCTGGTTGAAGGCATTGATGAGATCCAATTTAGAGAACACACGAGACTTGGCGATTGCTTGGCTGATTATCTGCTCCAGGGGCAGGGGGCAGGGATCATGAAATGTAACTTTGTTTAAATGTCCATAATCCACACAGGGATGGAGGGAACCATCAGCTTTTTTGGCAAAGATGATGGGAGATGCGACTGGTGAAGTCTCCTTAAACAACCATCCTTTTTAAGCATATCATCTAACCAAGTGTTGAGCGCAACCTCCTTCTCCCTTGTGTAGGGATACAACGGGCAGTTAATATTCACCAATTTACCATTGTATGGAATCCCAAGTCAAATTTGGTGTGAGGGGGAAGATGATCTGCCTTCTCAGAATCAAAAATACTGATAACACAATTATTTTGGGAAAATTGGATGGAAGGCCCAAAGGGTAAATGAGGGAAGTAATGGAGCTACGACCTTGGATTTTCTTGAGAGTATTAACTAAAGGAAATTCTCCCTCCATTTGATCATTGGCAAATGACAACATATTTGACTCTAGATGAATCTTAACATGTTGTCGGCACCACCATCCAACTCCTAAAATAATCAGTAACAACAAGTTTGGCATTGCTGAGACAGATTGAAGAAGCTGAACTGATGTACTGAGAATGAAACTGGCTGACGAACTAGGTATGAGGTCTGGGAGGATGAAGAGCAACCATCACTGAAGGACCTACATCCAGGTCAAGTTCTAATTGTTGGTCTAGTTCAAGACTCATAAAATTGCCCGCAGCTCTGGTATCCACCAAAGCCTCAAAGGAGACGTGATGGGACCCAACACTAATCTTCATGGGTAGTAAGAAATAAGCGAAGTTCTTTTCATTGGTAGTTGTAGTTGAATCCAGTGATATCAAAGAGATGCTAGTGGAGTCAAGGGATTCGCTAGGTTCATAGGGTGAGTACGCTTGTCGCAAGTCAGATTGTCAGAACCTACTGACATGGGCACAATAGCTGTGGCAACTATGGGGTGTGGATTGGACATATTGAGTGGAACTAGGCTATTATGGACAGGGAAAATTTTCTTCACAACCTGGTTCAGCTGAAAAGAAGGGACCATTGCTACGCCAAAATCTATGAGAAAGGGAAAAATGGTTAGGAATAATGGTTGGTCAATTATGTCATGCAAACAGCAAGTTAGAATTAGACTGGCTGCCAGCCTAGGTGCTGGAGCACCCAAACAGCAAACCAGAATGCCAAAGGCGCTGCTGATGGTATGACAGATATGAAACTAGAGAGGATTTTTGCCAATAACTGCCAATGAGCCAGAGTATTGTACAGGCACATAATGAAAAACCAGACAATTATGGCTGTTAACCCCAAGTGGTGTGTGAGTGCCAGCGGAAAGGGCGGTTTATTTTTCAACATAAAAAACTAAAGTTGGGGAAAGGATTTTCAATGGAAAATAAAGGAAGAAAATCGACCAACAATTTTCTCAGTGTGATGCAACTGAATAAATAGTGGTCAATTAATGTGGGAACAAGCAGGGATTGGGTCCCTCAAGTTCCACCTAACTGGCGAATTATTTGGGGATGGGGGCAGATAAGCTCAATAGGAACTGACATCAAAGGATTTTTTAGCAGGGCAAGTCACTGTTGGTTTGACCTCAAACACCTGAATCAAGGCTTGACTGCATTTCTGACAGTTGGCGCGACGGCGTCTGGCCCAATGAGAAGCAGGAATCCCCCGAGGCCATCCCACATAGGGGTGGTCCCAATTGGTTTGGAATGGGTTCAGGATGCCCAATCTGCCCATGTCTGGTCACTGTGCCATTCATTTGGTCAAAAGCATAGTATTGGTCACAACTCCCAATTTTCCAGAAGGGAGCTTCAAACTATCATCAATGGTGTCCAATGCTACTACCTGCATGTTGGGGATCATCCCCAACAATTTTGAGGGGGGATTAATTTTGACAATCGCGCTGTTGTCCAAATCAAGACTGTCAGCAATTCTGGCCAATGAATCCATCTTCATTCCTTTTTGACTATGTGGATTCCGATCATCAGACTTGTTTCCATTCATTTTCAGACCAATCAACTCCAGTTCAGCAATCTCAGCACAAATTTCCCTGATCAGACATACAAGTTTGGTGAGGTGAGTGTGGGGACTGGGAGAGGGATCTGAAGAGGAGAGCTTTTACCAGGGCTCATCTACCACATGGGCGAGGTCACCCTGGGTAACGAGTGGTACAGCCACCCTCTTTAGACTTTTTACTTAGAGATTGGAAGAGGGCTCAATTGACACACAGGGGACATTCCCTGGGACTTACAAGAACCCTTGCACCTTGACCATGAAGCGTTTCCTTTTTGCATGAAAAGGGGCCCAAAGAAGGCGCCTGTCCCCTTGTCACCTTGGCTAATCTCGTCCATGTGGTGGACAAATGGTGGTTGATAGCCTAATCTTAAAAGGTTCCTACTTCCCCTCCCTACTTAACTACAAGTGAGATTATTTAGAAGATTGGGGGTGAGCACAAGGTGATGGTAATTAGAGGATGCCTGCCTAAGGTCAATGGTGAGAACATAGCCCCATCGCCAATGTCAGGGTCCGCTAAAGTGGTAAAGAATCTTAAATAACTGGGGGTCCAACCCCAGCATTAATTTTTGAGTCACTCCAAGAAGGCGGAAGTTCTGGATATATCAAGGGGACATACTCCAGTGAAATCAAATGTGATAAATCAGCCTGATTTTAGTGGGACAGGTCCCCCGTGGCCTGGTCATGGGCGCTACCAGTCACCCAATGAGCAAAGCGTTGCTGATACAAGTAAAATTGCGGTGGGAGGAACAATATAGTGGAAAAATTTGAGTGAGAGTCAGATGGCCAGTGATAGATCAATTTAGCGTTAAGTTAGTTGCAGGATCTCATTCTGCCAAAAATTGATTAGGCTCACAATTTCTTTTTTAGTACTAGATGGTCCCAACCCGAGGGGGGGATTCATCGATGTTAAGCTCACAATTTCTTTGATTATGAATCCTCTTATATTCTATAAGACCTTAGGCCTTAAAGCAATCATTTCTCACTAGTAGAGTTGTCAGTCAATTCTTTCATTTTTTTCCAATAAAAAACGCATTGAAACCAAAAAAATTACTTTTTATAAAAATTTCCCAGCATTTGCTGCCTCAGCAACCCAAAATCATGTTTCTAAGGCTGCGTCATGATTAGGCCTAGTGGCCATTCTCACCACGCTGCACCCCACCTTTGTCAAATGGGGGTATTGCATGCATGAATTGTTGAAGATATCCCCATTTGCCACCGCTCTCAGGAATCAATATGTGCTGATGATCTTGGAGATCTAATCCCCCCGTTGGGTGAGGGTTCAAGAGCTCGCCACCTGATCTATCACTAATGGTCCTGCAGCAAATCCTGGCCCCTTCATTGTGCCCAAAGGGTCCCAAATAACCAAAACTTTTGTCTCCTCAAAGGCCTTTGTTTGGTTGCTTGTTGGGTTGATATTTACAGCGGCCACCAGCCGTCATTCTCTGTTTGTCTCCCTCCTGCCTTGTTTCTAAGTTTTTGGATGGCAATGCCCTTGGCATTCTAGTTTTTCTTCAGGGTGCTCATGCACCTGACTGACAGGCCAGTCTCAATTTTATCCTCCAAATTTATGACATGTTCGTCCAGCCCATCATGTCCACCATTTCCGCCCTTCTATTTGAGTTTGGGTAAAGCAGTGGTTTTCATTTAATAGATGAACTTGCAGTTGGTGCTTTGCCTCATGATGTTCATTTGGTCAGTTGTCACGTTTAGACATTGCTCCTGGGTGATGGTGAGGAAGCGTTTCACTATCTTTGTTGTCGTGAAGTTTTCAGCCTTTATTCCAGTAACCCTTGGGGGTAGCCTCATCAGTTCCATCCGTAGAGATTGCCAACCAGGTGCTCAACGCCCTTGCTGAGCTGAAGGTGCAATTCAATATCTCCCTTGCGAGTTCTGCTACCATGACAGACGCTCACCAAGTGTGGTCTTGTTGAACTCAGTCAAAGGTGATGACCGCTGTTAGGTCAGGGTATGATATGATCAGCCACCCAGGCTGGAGTTTTAACTTTTCTGATCTCAATGGTATCATTGGTGCTTCAAGCGCCAGAGGCGAGATTGGCTCATTTACATAAATTTTTTCTCTGGGCGCAGAAGTGTCCAACCTGGCTTCATTTTTAGAAGCTTTCTGAGAACAATCCCCTGCACTCAGACTCCCACTGGACGTTGCTATGGAAGTATTTCGCGCTGTTTTGGATCCATCATCCGCTAATCATGCCGTTTGGCCATGCCAATGGGGACAGTGGACCAAATGAGCATAATGGCGGCATATATCAGTGTCACACTCCACCAGATGTCCCAGGGGTGGGGGCTCATGTAACCCATTGGTGTATCCTGTGGGGTTTGCCCCCGAGTCCTAGTCTTATTCGTACTCCTATAGTTTATGTAATGGGGTGTTTTGAAGGTGCAGTGCTTCCTGACACTAAAGGCAGTTCTGAGACCACTTTGGCTCCCATGGGAGAGGCACCTCCCACAACTAAGCAGATGTCCGTCTGTCCTTTGGTCCCTCAGTTATGGTTGCCTAGCAAGAAAAATAACAAAGCAGTACCCCAGTCTGGGTACCAAATTTCTGACCAAAACAGTTTCCCTGCCTGAATTGATGATTGTTACCACCCAGCTAGCGGAATCTTGGTTCTTGCCAATAAACAAGATTTTAAAATTTGTTGCTACCATTGAAAATCCAGATGGGTTTGCACCAAGTGTCATTTGAGACCTTAGTTGACATGAGAGCAGTGGGAAACTTAACAAGTTTATAGCTGGCGCAGCAGCTTGAGTTGGACTTGGATGTAGGGGCGTCAGTGCAGGGAGCTTCATCTGCTCCTATATCATCCTTTAATGAGAGGAAGCTGGTGCCCTTTACAATGCATCAGCTCAGTTTCTGTGATCAATTTGCAGTGGTACTTGATCTGATATTCCCAGTCATTCTGGGGTGAGATGGTGGCGGCGTCAGCAGGTGAATATCTATTTATAATTTAACACGCTGTCCTTTGCAAATACCCAGGTGAAAGGCGAGTTTCCCCTTATCAACATATTTACTTAGGCTGGGGCTAGAGCTCCATCAAGACGCTCTCTTCCCCCATGGCCTTCCGCCAGATTTTCCTACAGCGTTGGCGGCATACAAGGATATATTTTATTTAGAAAAAGTTGATCATATACTGCCGCACACTGATTATGACTTAGCATTCCACTTGACAGTAGCCTTGATCAATATCAACTTCCGCTGTATCCTTACATGGCGGAGGAGGACAAGGCCTTGGAAGTATGGTTGGATGATATGCTCAAGAAAAAGTGAGTATTTAAGGAAACTCCCCCTATTGCATCGCCAATTGTTTTTGATCAGAAGGCCAATGGGACGCTGCAGCTCTGCGTTGACTACGTTATTGAATAATATCACAGTACATGACCTTTATCCTCTCCCCCTTAAGCAGAAGATCATCCAGGCAATTGTGAAATCACTGGTGTTTTCTAAGATTGACCTTATAAATACCTTTAACCAAATCCAGGTTGCTGAGGGATTAGAATGGCTTACCACCATTAGGACTAGGAGAGGCATATTTCAGTTCTGGGTGATGCCTTACAGCCTGAAGAACGCTCACGCCCATTCCAGCAGATGATTGATAATGTGCTGGGGGACTTTAGATTCACCTGCGCGGTGGCATATATCAAAGATACCCTTTTCCATTCCCCCACTCCTGAGCAGCACAAGGAAACCCTGGAGGCGGTGCTGGACGCTCTGCATAAAGTGGGACTTTATGTCAAGCTAAGTGCAAGTTTTTCCACAATTAGGTTACCTTTCTGGGTAATCTAGTTCTAAAAAAATGGCTATACTATACCACAGCAAGCTAGAGGTCATCCTTGAAATGCCTACCCCCACAACCCAGAAGCAGTTGCGGAGTTTCTTGGGCATCATTATCTTCTTATAAAAAATTTCCCCTGCCCTTTAGCAGCTGGCCGCACTACTGCATCCCCTGACGGGAAAAAATATGCTGTTCTGCTGGACTGAGGAGTGACAGCAGGCGTTTAAGGCCATTAAGCAGGTGTTTTTGTATCCCTAAGTTCTTAAGCACGCTAAACTAGCCAAGCCGTTTATTGTAGCATGTGATGCCTCATCCTCTGTGGTGGTGGCAATTCTGTCACAAGAGCATGATAGTTGAAACACCCAGTTTTACTTTTCCCACAACTTTGCCTCTTCCAAACAGGCCTGGGACATCTATGATAAGGAGTTGTCTGCTGTTGCATGGGCTCTGACCCACTGGTGGTGCCTTCATCAAGACGCTCAGCACAAGGTAACTGTGTGGATGGATTACCAAGCCATTTTGTACTTTCATAAGCCTCAGAAGCTGGTTCACCATCAAGCTTATACATATTGTGACTTTTGTAACTTTAATTTTAAGTACAAATTCGTGAAGGGAGCGTTGGATGTGCTCTTCAACTTTCTGAGTTACAATTTTGTGCTGTGTCTGGCAGAGGTGAATAAGAAAGAACCAATCATGGTTATTCCTCAGCCCAAATCTTAGCTATTGCTCCTCCTTCAATTTCTGTGGCGGATTTAAGTTCAGACGCGCCCCTGGTTTCCAGGGTCTTGGCATCCCAGATGGCTTGTGTGGAGGGTGGAGTTTTTAGATCAGTTGAAACTTATGACGCACAATTGGTCCCTTTATACCTTGGTGGATGGGCACATTCAGTTTAGGTCATGTCTGTGGATGCCACTCCTCATTATGACAAAGTTATCCAGATGCACTATGACCCTCCTGCAGTGAGGTACTCAGGCAACAAAAAATGTCTTAATCTAGTTAAGCGGATGTACAACTGTCCAGGCCTATGCAAGGATATTCCAGCATGGATTGTGAATTGCAAGTTTCGTGCAAAGCCCAAGTCAGACCGGTCAGGTAAAAAAGATCTCTTTCACCTCCTGTAGCAGACGGAGGGCTTTTGGACTTCAATGTCCTTTACCTTCATTGTTGAGCTTCTTAGCTCCAATGGGTTTGCCACCGTTATGGTGGTAGAAGATTGCTTCAACAGATTCTCTCTTTTCATTCCCTGTTCTTATTCCATTACCTCTGAGGAGGCATCTGAGCTCTTTGTGCACCATGTGTTCTCAATATTTGGGTTTCTGCAAGAGATCATCAAAGACCGTAGGCCCCAGTTTATGGCTCAATTTTGGAATAAACTCCTAGCAATATTGAAAATCACGCCATATTGTTCAACAGCATACTATCCTCAGTTAGATGGTCAAATGGAGTGGGTAAATTAAATCCTTAAGAATTACCTCCGGTAATATGCTGCAGGCTCAGGACACCTGGTCAGACGATCTTTTCACTTGCTCAGTTTGCATATAACAATAGAAAGCATGCATCAACAAGGTTTTCGTCCTATGAGGCAACACTTGGGTACAACCCTTATTTTCAGTTGGAGCATGCCTTCATTCAATGGTACCATCGCGGCTGACCACGCTAAACATATTTGCAGCACCAAGTCTCTGGCTCAGGAACACCTAACTGAGGCTATCAGCATTACAAGTGTTTTGCGGGCTGAAAACTTCTTCTGATGCACAATATTATGGTTGGGTTGCACGTCATGCTGGATACATACCACTTGTAAATGAAGGTGCCTTCCCACAAATTCGTGAGAAAACAATCTGGGGCCCATCTGGTGTAGGCAGATCTGGGCAACGGAGCGTTTTTCCTGGAGCTTCTGGCCCATTGAAAGCAACACCTCATGTTCCGCAAGTTGCAGTTATCCACATTTAAGGAGGTATTTCCATTAGAACCTGAGCTGATCATGATCAAAGGGTCAGAGGAGGCCAAGGTCAACGCCATCTTGGCTTCATAGCAGTCACGCCATTCATTTCAATATCTGAGGGCTTGGAAAGGTTTCTCAGCCTATGAAAACAGTTGTGCCAGTGCTCAGGACTGCGCAAATTGTTCTTAGCTAATAGAAGACTTCCACGCTTCCCATCATGATGCTCCCCAGCCCCCCCCAAAAGATTACCACACTGATGACAATTAAGCTCCTTAGATCCCACAAAAATGTAACCTTTCCCAGCTCCCTGATGGTGATGCTACCCCTTTTTAAAAGAGAAAAGGATAATTTAAGTCTTGGGTAGCACCCCCTGTGCTTCGACCATAGGGCGTTCCCTTTTAGTATGAAAAGGGGCCTTAAGAAGTTAGCTGCCCCCTCATTACCCAGGGCAATCTCGCCCGTGTGGTGGACAAATGGTGGTTGACAGCTTACCCTTCGAAGGTTCCTCCTTCACCTCCCTACTTAACCACAAGTGGTTTAATTCAGCAGATTGGGGGTGTGGAAGTGGTGGCGAGAGGACGCCAACCAAAGGGCAATGTTGAGCACATAGCCTCAGCACCAACGTCAGGGTCCACCAAAGTGGCAAAGAATTGTAATTAATTGGGGGCCCAACCACTGCGATATTTTTTCCAAGAAGGCTAAAAATCTGAATAAATCAGTGGGTCAGACTCCAGGAAATCAAATGTGGTAAGTCTATTTGATATATAGTGGGATAGGGCCCCTGTGGCCTGGCCATGGGCACTACCAGTTGCCCGCTGAATGAAGCTTTATTGAGCCAAACAAATTGTGGTGGGAGGAACAATATATTGGCGAAATTCAAGTGAGAGTCAGATGGCAAACTGAAGGTTGATTTGACATCAAGTTAGTTTCAGGATCTTGTTCTGCTAAAATTTGGTTGAGTTTTTAACTTCTTCATTTTATGCGTCCTCATTTATTCCCCAGGCCCCTAGGTCTTAAGGCAACTGTCCCTCACTGGTACGGTTATTGGTCAATTCTTTCCTTTTTGTTTTCCAATAAACAATCCATTCTCAACCAAAAAATTTACTTATATTGTACTTTCCCTTAGTTCGCTGTCTCAGCAACCATTAACCATGTTTCTTGGGTTGTGTTACAATAAGGCCCTAGTTTCCATTCTCACCACGATGCTCCTCACCTTTGTCAAATGGGGTATCACATGCGTGACTTGTTGGTGATATCCCATTCTCCAACGCTCTCAGGCATCAAGATGTTCCAATGATGTTAGAGATCTTGTCTCCCTGTTGGGCGAAGTTTCATGACCTCACCACCTGATCTATCACTAATGGTCCTGCAGCGAATCCTAGCCCCTCTATTGTGCCCAAAGGGTCCCACATACCCAAAAATTCTGGCCCCTCAGGGGCCATTGTTTGGATGCTTGTTGGGTTGATATTTACAGCGGCCACCAGCTGTCATTCTCTGTTTGTCTCCCTCCTGCCTTGTTTCTAAGTTTTTGGATGGCAATGCCCTTGGCATTCTAGTTTGTTTTCAGGGTGCTCACGTACCCTGACTGGCAGGCCAGTCTCAATATAAAGCTGTTGGATCCATGAAAAATTAAATTAGAATTAACCCCTTCAACTAATATGATCTAGAATGTTGGGAATCTGTCTCAAATGGCCATTTCAGATATGTCAGATAACGGGAATCATTTATGAACTGGCTAAAAACCCAAACTTTGGTTGGGGGTAAACCCAAGCTATAAAAAAGCTCAATCAGATTGACCAAATTATTGGGGTTTGTATCAAATCCCCAATTTCTTTATCTATTAGATCTAGGCTTGAGCAGCTTAGATTTTGACTGATTAGCTTCCCTGACTTCCCTAAAAAAGTGAATATTGGATAATAAACTTTACGCTTTTTCTTCTTTTCATCAATTTTAAGTAAAAATTAATATAGTTTAGATTGGAATTGCCTTACCTGACTAAGTATCAGGATAAAGACTCCTTGACCATAAGAAGTACTCAGGTAACTATCCAAAAACCCTTGAGCTTCGGGTCATCTGGCCCTCAAACAACAAAAAGGATCCATTGTATAAACCTGTGATCCCAACACAGAATATCACTATAACTTATCAGAGACTTCAAAAAAAAGACTTTTTATAATTGGAGTCTCGCAGTAGTACACTTTTTAGATATCCATCATGGTCTGAAAGCAGCTTGCTTCTAAGATCTCCATAATGTGATAAACTCTTTGATAGTAAGCATATAAGAAGATCACAAAATTTGTGAAAACTTGGGTATGAACTGATGGTAAAAAGCCATTATCTTAAGGAACACCCTTATACTAAAAGCTTCTTTTTGGATCTGATATGTTAAAATATCCTTAACCTTATCCTGTAGTGTTTGTATCCCTTATTATGAAAACTATATACCTAAGGACTTCATTACCTTTTGTAAAAACTAATACTTTAATTACTTTAGCTTTATCTTTGCTTACTTAAAACGTCAGAACACCTGTTTTAGGTAATATAGATGATTGCTAAACGTTTTAGAGAAAACCATTATATTGTCTAAGTATATATAATAGCACAGCTCACTTTAGATCCTGTAGTATATGGTCCATTACCCTTTAAAAAAATTATATGAGCATTACATAAACCCTTATGAAGACAAGTGATCTGGGTGAGGCCATTATAAGCTTATAAAAGCACATTTTCTTGATATTTAGAAGTTATTCCATATGCCATTACCCACAAGCTTAGTTTATTACATATAAATACTTTAAATTAAGAGTTGACCCAGGTCATTGTCAATGTGTGAAAGGGGCAACTATTTTTTGTTCGTTATGCTCCTGATGATCCATCACTACTTGATGTCCATTGTTTTTCTCTATTAGTAAGAGGGTTAGAGACCATAAACTAAGAGATGGGACTAACAAACTAGCTCTCATTAATTCATTGAATGTGGTTCTCATTTGCTGTTCTTCTATCTCTGTCTTTTAGTAATATTTACTTTTTAATTTTACTCAAGGAATGTCAATAGGGGGATAACACTTTTAGTAAAAATGTGAAAAAAACAATAAGACAAAAATTAAAGACATCCCTGAGGAGCAGAACCACCTCCTGTTGCCAAATGGTCCTTCCAGTAATATCGAAGAGGGGACAATTCCCATAAAAGGCATTATGCCACAATATAACACAAATGGAGGAAAGGACCATGACCAGGAACAAATGTAAAATTAGGAGAAAATCAATCTTTGGTGATGTAGTCATGTTGACAAATAATCAGGATTAAAAGTGATCTAATATGTGAGAGTGGAAGCGATTGATACTATAAAAAGGCAGGAGATGTGCCAGATAAGGCATTCAGAACAATGGTATATATTTTCCATAATTCTATTAATACAGTTAGCGCATGAAGGGAGGGAGGATGATAAATTATATTTTAAGAGCAAAGATGTTCTAAGATAGTCTGAACTCCTATATGTTGTCCTGATGGAAGAGACTTATAACTTCACGCCAAATTGCTGTAGAAGGCGTATAGTCTTCAAGATTGTGTACTAGAGTCCCATGTTGGTCGCATACTGCGCATGCAGACTGAGAGGCGTTGGACTGCTCAACAGTGCAATATACCCACTTCAAGCATCTCCACACATGAAGGAAAACCCTTCTCTGCAATAAAGAACGATGAGCATACCTCTAATCTTCTTCTGAGTTTCTAAATTGTAGGGAATGTCCAGCATATCAAGATAGTCTATACAAGCAATGGCTTTAAGATAGTGAGGCACCTTGTTTATAAGAACAACTTATCAATGAATTTCTTGATTGTAAATCATATTTAGGCGATCCCTCTGGGTGTATTGCCACATATGCAGATTCTCAATTCTGCTTTCCTCATAGCCAGAAGCTCATTTTAAATGTGTAGGGGCCCCAGGTCAACCTGCAGCGGAGGGGCAGGATGCCAGATAATTGAGCAGCAAATTTGGGTTATAAAGGTTTCTAAGGCGAATAGCACATGCAAAGTTGGACTTTGTAGCTCATACCAGTTCTGAACTAGAAGTACTGGAATAGTTTCTGTTTAATCCAGAATCCCAGTATATGTTTAAGCTTGTTGCACATAATTGATGATCACCATACCACCACTATGCCTTAGCCAAACAGAGCTTTAAGCTTCACAGGGCTTGGCGGACTGACCAAACCCAACCCTGCATAAGAGCATATAATGATATAAACAAGGATGATTAAAAGGATACAGCATGTGCAGAAACCCAAATGATGGGCAGAAGCAGAGAGATGGCAACCACTATCCAGCCTGTCAGACTAGTGTGCTGGCCTCTGAGGGAAGTGTTGTGCTTAGTAACTTTGTTAAGGATATGATTCTACATCATGGTGTTGGCGTAGCTTCCTGACTTAAGCCATACTCTCAGGTGGCGGAAAGGGACCATGGCGGTACTGGAGAAAAATGGAAGTTCACGAGGTGTGATGTTGGAATTTTTCTAGTAAAACAAACAAGGGACCTGTTAGATAATTTTATCACGCTGGCAAAAAGTGGAAGGTGTCCATAGATTTTATATGTGTTAATAAGAATTACAGTCTTTTTTGTGTTTAGTGCTGCATTACTACCATGAATTACTCTCAATGGTTGAAAAGGCTGCAATCATCATGGCTATTAGAGCTACCAAGCACACAATCATCAGCAAATGTTTGCATTCTGACTAGTGATTAGCTATGCACAACTTTGGGTAAGGTTTAATCAAAAACGTGGCCTCTACCGCATCAATGGTGTGCATCTATGTACATATGTCCATAATCATAATCAAATTTTTAAAATGTCTTGGCAATTGTTTAGATAAGTATGGACTTTTTCCATATCCTCAGAACTCAACTTTTTTAATATCTGCAGATTAGTAATAGGCCATTTATAGACTATCAGCTGTAGTCCTATGTTCCATTTTTGTCCCCTGCATAGTGTATCCATATAACGTTATTGATATTGAGTAAGTAATATAGGCAATTTACTGATGTTTTAACACCATGGTTTCGCTCTTTATTGTGAATACAGAATAGTTTAAATGGGAAAGCTATAAGTATCTGGTATTCCAGATATAAGCTAGCTTAAATCAAATTGCAACATCCATGCTCATGAGATGTACTAAGTAATTCCATAGAATTTGTAGTTTTTATATTGTACACATCAGTCATTGATCTCAGTTAATCAAGAAATATTTGGAAGTGTAGAAGGGATAACTATTAGATTTGTTAACTGATCCCAGTAGCTTGTTAAAGTATCATGCTAATGTTATATAAAGCAAAATAAATGGAACATCAAGATTTTCCAATAAACAAAAAAGTTTTAGTCATTTACTTTATAAAAAGGAGGATCTTTATAGTTAAAGTATAAGAAATATACTTTCAGGTTGAATACTCTATTGTACGCAAGCATAGATTGTGTTTCAATAAAAATTATATCTATGATTGACCAACTCTAAAGCAGGAGCTGAAAGAACTTTTCACCACATTTTATCATCAAAGAAGAGTAAGCGCTAAGGTCCTTGTAATGATTTGACTTACAGTTCCATTTTATTGAGCAATTTGAGGTCTAGAGCAAGCTTAATCTTATTTATCATCCTGGAGGAAGTAATATTAATAGAGTAGCCAGTGATGAGATATAGATATCTGTTTATTGGTAATAACCACTTCAAATCTAATAAATTTCAAGAATTAAAGCAATTCATATTGCTTTTAACTAAAAAACCATAAGTGATTTGTAGTATTAGATAACATTCTAAGCTATGAACATTTTGTATTGAGTGTCAAGAAAAGAAATATTGATTGACATCACTAGATGAATTTTCCTAAAATGGTTTTCTAGAAATTAATTTATATGTGTTTATCAAGAACCATATGTTATAATTTTGGTGATACTTTGCAGATACACCAAAGGGTTTTTGCACAGGGTCAAACCCAATGAGCAATAGAATGGATAATATGGAGATTGCCGGTATTTGGAACACACTTAAATAAATTAATATAACAAAATGGAGTAATTGCCCTGACAAAACTTCTTTATTTTAATGTAATATATTCAGCGGACACTCCCTGCTCCGCTCTCTCTTTTCAAATAACAATCATCCCCCTTCAATTGTCTCATCTCACTTATATCTCAGTGACTTCAGATGATACCATTTCCTCAGTTTAGCTATTTAATTCTGCCATATCTCATTTGTTACTGGCATAGTATGGTTTCTAAATTCTCTATCACCTTAGTTTGAGACGACCTTACTCACTATTTGTCAAATGTTGACATTGCATATCGCCCTATTTGGAGGCAATCCAATATTAACCCTTTCTGACCCCAAATCGCCTCATCTTAAGGAGGTTGAAGAATAATAACTAATATCATGGTTGGCATATTCTCACCAATCTGCCATGGCTATTTCAGGATTATCGTCCAGTCATATCAAAATCTTGACATTGCCCCCCCCTTTTTTGACTAAACAATAAGGCTCCTATTGCTTATACGCCCAGATGAACTTTGCATGAACTTTGTTAATAATCTGACCCTCATGGGGACCTTAATAGTATAGTCGTAAACACCTGTTTTCTCAATGACTTTAAACAGGCCAATCCAAATGTTAGCCAATTTGTGCTTCCAACTAAACCTGTGCTGGTCATGAAACAGAACCATGTCCCCCTCCTTGAACTGAGCTAACCTGCTATGCTGTACCTGATCATCAGTCTGATTCTTGACCTTTTTAGCTAAGCTGAAGGAGTAATCTTCAGTTTGCAATTTGATCAACATGTCCACAAGGTTAGTCAAATAATGATGGGGATCCAGTCCACTGGTATCTTCTACGCATGAATAGAGCAATGTCAGAAAGCTGGGTGGCGTCCATAAGGTAATTGAAATGGGCTCTTCCCCATGGTGGAGGGTAGCTGATATTATAGGCAAAGACGGCAGTGGAAAGGAGGAACTTTAATTGGAAAGTCATTCCATTACCAATTCTTGAAGTATGTTTACCAAAGTCCCATTAACTCGTTTGACCATCCCATTGGACTCTGGGTGGTATGGGGTCATCAGAACCCCATGGATGCCCATCAGCTTGTTTAACTTCGTGATGGTGTGTGAAGTGAGGTTAGTTCCGTTGTCAGTAAGAATGAACTGTGGGCAGCCATGTCATTGGATAATACATTCCTTTACAAACTTGGCCACTGTGACCGCCCCCAAATCCTGTATTGCCTGTGCTTCAATCCACCTTGTCAAGTGGTCGATTGCCACCATAATGTACTTGGACTGGTTAGCTCCCATTGGCAGAGGGCCAACAACATCAAGGGATACTGTATGCCAAGCAAAATGGGGCTTCACTACCTAGTACGAGGTCTTCTGGCGGAACTGCTTTTCCACTTGGCACTGGCGGCTGCAGGAAATGGTTTTGAGCACATTTAAGCTCAAGACCTCCCAGTAGTACCGAGGTTACAACAATTCCAGGGTCTTACATACTCCACATTTCCAACGGTTTATTGTGCGCTCATAATTACACTAAGTCAGGTGGAAAGCCTTGGGATATTTATGGTAGTGTCCCCTATCCGCTTGTACAATTCACCATCTTTCTGGGATGTATTTGTAAGTCTAGAGAACCAACATCTTGGGTTGGATCGGGAAAAGGTCTCTTTTAGGAAGAAAAAGGGACCTAATGCCCCTGTTGAGCCCTTGGATCAACTGGGGGACTTGGTTCATGTGGTTGGTGAACGCTGGGTCACTGCATTGGCCCCAAAAGACCCCACCACAGTATCCCATTTGGCTGTTTTTTTCTGGTTGAAAGTATAAAGGAGGTTTGTAAAGAGATAATACAGGCCAGAAGTTACAACAGCACCTCCCCTCCACTGGGCCCCACTCCGCCATCTTTTACTTCCTTGGAAAAGAATTAAATTGGCCTCAAAACTCAGGAAATGGTTTCTGAGTCAGAAAACCTGGTTCAAAACTTGGAATCCGAAATTCTGGGTTCAGGAAAGCCAATATGAGTCAGAAATATACTTTTGGAAAAATTTAAAAATCTTTTAAAAATTTGTCAGAATTGACTCTGGCAGAACCTAATTTGGCCGCCCCTTCAATCTGAGTAAATCCGCTTATATTTGGATCAGTGAGGGTCTCTCCCTGGAAGATCAAATGGTTACGTTGCTAGAGCTTTTGTGACCTTTGCATAATCTGGATGATGAAGCCTTAACCCAAGCTGAGTAACCATTAATACGTCAGCTGCCACTGCCCAAGAAAACCTACCCATGGTTTTCTTTTTTCCCATTTCGCATATATAATTCAACTGCCTCTGAAAGGAGCAGTTGTTGGCCCAGACTCAATCTTAAGTCTAATAAAACTGCTCATACCCAAACCTACTCCATGAGCTACATTGCTTTTTTTCTAAATACTTTCACTTAACCCAGCGAAGTATGCAACAATCTGCGTTCTAGGGATGATTTCCCTTGAGTGGCCCTTCAAGCCATCTTTCCAGTGGCCCAACAAACAGTGGTTGTGATCCAAGAATTCGCCTCAAGTTTACAAAACCAATCTGCTGCTTTTAAAGAGTTTTTGGATCTGCTGAAATCTTTGCAATGACCTGTTTTTCATTTGGCCACCATTGGACCAGCTTTGGGTCTGCCTCCCACTTCATGAAATAATTGGAGAATTCAAACTAATCTGCTCCACCAATCTGCTGATGGTTCAGTGCAATTAGGGAATAATGGAGTCATCTCCACTAATTAAGATTCTCCATTCAGAGGTGAGGAACCGCCATCCACACAACTGCAAGGCAGTGACCAGGCACTGGACCATCCAGGCCATTTCTCCAAGGGCCATTCCTATCTAAATCAATTTATTAAATTGAAACACCATTCTGGCGATGTACCTGACCTCTCTACGCATCACAAAACTTCTTAATAGACATAAGACGAGGCCCAAAGCCTCTTGATGGTCAGATCAATTTGATTTATTATAATTCACAAACCTGATCAGCATTTCAAAAATTTTGAAACTTTTTATGATTTTCAGAACTTTTATTATGATGAACCAGTCCAGGAATTTTGGAAAAAGAGCCCAAAGGTCACCAACTGCAAACCCAGGAGGATTGGTTATCCTTTTTGCCTCACCCACTCTTGGGAGATGCCTCAGCAAGACCTGCGGTTGCCCCATTGCAGCCATTTGGTTTGCTATGGTGTCTGGTATATTCATTAACTTTTATTTCCCTCTTAAGAATAATAGGGGATCCTTCCTACAACTGATAAGAACTGCTATACTCTTAGCATTCTGGCTTTCCACTGGGTTGTTATACACCCAGATTGGAAGACCAGTATTACTTTAATCAGCAGATTCCATGACAGTATTGCCCCTTACTCTGTCTAATACCTTGATAACTTGTGTCACAGCTAGTGAAATATTTCCTAAAATTAACCGCCCTTCTAAAGCCAAGTCCAATAAGCCCTTGAGGCAGAGACCAGAACCCCTAAGGGTCACCAATGACCTATCTAAGGTCATTGACAAAAAATGGGTTTTGGCTTTGCCATCCAGGGCTGAGGAAAACAGCTTATTTGAAGCAAAAGCCCAGACGAAATAGAACTCAAGACCCTGAAAATCACAAGATATGATGTTATGAAATCTGGCCAAATTCAAAAAATTTTGATTTTGTTAAAAATGACGATTTTGTAGCTCATATCAGATTCCAATAACCACTGGAATCTTTGTGAAGCGACCCCTATAAATTAAGTCCCAAGATGAGAAAGGCTTTGCTTTTCTCAGATATAAAGAGCATCTTAATAAATTTTATGATTTTGGGCACATTTTCTGTGTTTGGGTTTTTCCAAAAAATACAACTCTGCAGAGTTCTGCAATGGCTGGAGTCCGTTTTCCGCTCTGGTTTGCCCCTACTGTTGTACCTGAGTCCTCCACCTACTCCTCCACCTATTCCACAGCTCCGCCTCCTCCTATTTTGCTGCAATTTGCCCTAGATTTTTCACCACCCTTCCCATCTCCCAGGGCCTCATGTCCCTGATGATTGTGGCCAGTTTGGTGTGCATTTTGTTTCAAAGATCTATTTGGAAACACAGTACTGACCGTTTAGGACGTCTCTTCTTTTGTTGGGTCACTTGGCCTTGTTGTTTAACCTTTGGCCTGTGTCTTTCCCTCCAGCTACCTCTTGCGCTCCAATTTCCCTGACATTATCTGAAAAAAGCCTAGAAATTTCTGTGAGTTTCTTCTATTTTTGGGTGGCTAGAGTTAGCCCAACCCTCTCAGAGTTGTCACTTGTTGAAGCAGTCCACTGGGCTGGTACTTTTGTATCCCTTCTGGCCTTGGTTGTTACCTCCCTCAAAGGGTGTGCTGAGGGTGTTGCGCGGCTTCCGTCACTCAAGATGCTCATAAAGCGTGCAGTACCTGCCACTACCGGTCTCACTCTCCACTTTTCACGGGATTCCAAATTTAAAAATGAGATCTTTAACGCGTTGTCCAGCCTTAGGGCCCACCAGAAGTCTCAAGGCAAGGACTTAGCCGACGTCCTCCTCCTCCAGCTGCTGCTTCATGAAATTTCAGAGGGAGCTCACCAATGGTTACTCTCCATGGGTGAGAATAATAGATCTCTTCTGGAATCTCTCTCAGCGTTGGAAACCTTTGTCAAGCCCTGTGAGTATCCCCCTGCTACCTTTAAGGACTATAACTCCTTTGTACACTTGTCCCAAGGAGACCTCACTACAGCTCAATACTTGCGCCTGTTTCAAGAGCGAGCATCAAGGTTGGAATCTCTTGAACAGTTGAAAATGGCCCTTCTCCGCAGTCCCTAGATAATACTGGTGTTTCCCTTGGCATATGGGATAACCCACCCTCCTCCTTATCTGGGTCATGCTCCATCCTTGCATCCCTATTGTCTATCAGCCTCTGTGCCACCAAGCCTAATTGTACCGCTGAACTCCAGATCCTAGAACTTGATGACTCCATCACTGTGGGGCACCAACATGCTTCTGATCCAGTGGCAACATATCCAGCTGAGACACTGGCCGTTATGGACATTTCCAACTAGATTCTAGAAGGTCCTACTTTCGTACTCTCCCAGTAACGCTTGGAACCAGCAGTGAGCTCACTGGAAGGTGAGACTGAAACCTCCGTCATAGGTGGGGGTCCCCTCACCACTTACCCTGCACCGCCGCGCTCCACGGAGTACCCCTCACTTTTGTTCTCAAAAGTAGATGGGGTTAGTAAGTCTAACCCATTTGATTCAGATCATTCACTTCCTCCAGGGTATGGACCTACCGTTGCCATTTTAGAACCTATGTCCTCTGCCCAACCTGCCATCCCAGTTGACCCAGTTGAACAACTCTTTCCTATCACTCCAGAGTCACCTCTTGTGGCGGACTCCATCTAGAAACGAGTAGAGATCCATGAGAGGATGATTGAAGAAGAGATAGCCATGGCTGACTCCATCACAAGCTTGGCTGTCCTGACTGGTGTAGTCTCATGTGATAAGGACCTTCCTCCCGCCAAACATAGAGCATTAAGCTACCCCACACCATTTAAGTCCCGTGGACAACTTTATGGCAATGTGAAGACTTATGGGAAAAACTTTTCAGGGGATACTCCACATTATACGCCGCCCTCTTGGCTTGGAACCATCCTGTCATCCCTTAGCTATGAGGTAAATAAACCCTCCTCTGCTTACTTCTTGTTCATGGATACCTTTTCTTCTTCAGGGAAGAGCTTTCAAGCACTCACTTTGGTGGACACTGGTTCAACCAAAAACTTTATCCGCCAAGAGTTGGCAGAGGCCCTGGAGCTACCCCCTGGGAGTTGGTCAGTTTGTGAAGGGTGATGCATCTCAAACCATTCCAAGTTACCGTGTGTTAACACCTGTCCCTTCCATTTCAGGTGATGGTTACTTTGTTGAGAGCTTCTCCTCAATAAAAAGCCTCCTATACCCTGTTATTTTAGGAGTTGGCTGGTGGCGCCGATTTGACATTGCCACTAACCTCCTAGACTCTACCATGCATGCACAATTTCCTGGTGGAGTCACGGCTACCATCCCTTGCTTAGATGAGAGCAACACGGTGCTCCCCAGAAGGTGGGGCCCCTCTCCTAAGGTGGGCCTAGCCTCTATTCAACCCACTGATGCCCTGACGCCAACACTTACTCTGCCATAATGCATCCGTGGATATGCTGATCTGTTTGGTCCCACAAAGGCCCGCCCACTCCCTGAGCATACCAAGTTTGACTTTGAGTTTAAGTTGACCGTGGATCTTGTCAAGATATCCTCCCCAATTTACCCCTTGTCCCTGAGGGAGGAGCTGCCTTGGACGCTTGGGTAGACGACATTCTCTCTAAGGGTCAAATCTTTAAGAAATCCTCACATGTGTGCTCCCCCCTCCTGTTTGTAGAGAATTTTGATGGCTCACTTCATCCCTGCATTGATTATGGAAATCTGAACAACGTAACAGTGCCTGACCCCCATCCGCTCCCTTTTAAGCAACAGATTGCCCTCTACGTGGAGAAGTCTAGGGTGTTCAGCAAGCTTGAATGTCTTGACGCTTTCAACCAGATCCGCATTAAAGAAGGCCAGGAGTGTTTGACCACTTTTCGCGCTCAGAAAGGTATCTACCAGTTCAGGGTTATGCCGTTTGGTTTAAAGAACGCTCCCGCCTGTTTTCAGAGGCTCATTGATGCTGTCTTTGGAGACCTTATGGGTACATGCACGATTGCATACATGGATGACATACTGGTTTTTCCCCAGATGCAGAATCTCATGCCCGCTACCTTGTGTCTGTCATGGAGAGACTTTCACAGAAAAACCTTACAATTAAGGCTAGCAAGTGTGAGTTCTTCCAACCCAAGGTCAAGTTCTTAGGAGACATTATCTTCTCCCATGTTCACATGATCGCCCCAGATAAGGAAGCAGCTATCCGTGATTGGGTTACCCCCTCATCTCTCACAGAGTTACGCAGCTTCCTTAAGACATGTAACTTCCTCAAGAAGTTCACCCCCCAGCTCTCATAAGTTGCCGCCCCTCTCTACACCGCTTCAGGGAAGAAGATTTTTAGCTGGACCAATGAATGCAACGCTGCATTCCACGCCGTCAAGTCCATACTATTGTCCAGCCCGGTGTTGGTACATGCAGACCCCAGCTGCCCCTTCATTGTCGTCACTGATGCTTCCAACTTTGCTGTGAGAGCTGCTCTGCTACAAGAGGGGGAGGATGGAGTGGAACGGCCTGTTGCTTACTTTTTTAAGAAAATGACCCTGGCGCAGCTCAACTATGCAATATATGATAAGGAACTCCTTGCAGTTGTGAAGGCAGTACAACACTGGCGCCACCATTTTCATGGGTCTAAGTGGCCATTTACTGTTCGTACTGACCACAAGGCATTGATGTACTACCGCGCCCCCCAGAAGCTATCCCCTCGCCAGTCCCAGTAGTTAGAAATCCCATCAGTGTTTGACTTCAAATATGACTACATTAAGGGCACCCAGAACACGTTACCTGATGCTCTATCCTGGAACCCTGCCCTAGCACCTGACCCAGCACTAGTTGATGCCCACAATACACAGGTGTTAATTAAGCTGGAGCAGATAAAGGAGAGCTCACTGTCCAACCCCCCGCTCTGCTTATGATAGAATATTTGGAAGGTGACTCTGACACCCCTTCCCATGTTAGGTTGTCCCAACCTCTGTCAGCTGACTATGATAAGATTAAGCAGGCCTGCCATAGAAATGGCGAATCCCTGGACAAAGTCTACCAGTTGATGGATGGTTTCATCCTCCATCAGGGCAAGTGGTGGGTACCTCCTGGACCCCTGCGTGAGGAATTGATCCGTGAAGCTCATGACCCTCCAACTGCTGGCCACCCTGGCAAGGACAAGACGCTTGAGTTAGTCCGTCGCTCCTACAGTTGGAAAGGTATTGCCACTGATGTGGTAAAATTCACAAAGTCCTGCTTGACGTGCAACCGGTCAAAGCTAAGCCGCCTGAAGAGTGCTAGTTTGCTTGTTCCACTCCAAGCTGCTGAGGGCCCTTGGACATCAGCGTCTGTCAATTTTATTGTGGAACTTCCCTTGTCCCAGGGTTAGGATGCAGTAATGGTTGTGGTGGACCGTTTCACAAAGATGGCCCACTTCATCCCCTGCAACACCACCATCAACTCAGTTGAGACAGCCCGCCTCTTTGTAGATCACATCTTTTGCTTACATGGTCTCCCCAAGGAGATTATCAGTGATTGGGGCCCACAATTCACTGCTTAGTTCTGGGAAGCCCTGCTTTCCATCCTCAGAATCCGCCCCTGCCACTCCACAGCCTTCCACCCCCAGTCAGATGGACAGACGGAGAGGGTGAACCAAGTTTTGGAGCAATTCTTGCTTAGTTATTCCAATGCTGAACAGAACAATTGGTCCTCTCACCTCCCACTGGCGCAATTTGCTTATAATAACCTTACTCATGCCTCTACAGGAATTTCCCCCTCCTTTGCAAATTATGGTTACAACCCCAGTTTCAACCTAAGTCCGCAGATTGAGTCCAACGTCTTCACTGCCAATGAGCGCGCTAAAGAGCTCAGGGACATACATAAGGCAGTGAAGAACCATCTCGTTGATGCTGTGAGGATCTACAAAGCATATGCTGACCAAAAGCGCATTTAAGGACCTGAGTATAAGCCTGGTGACTTGGTCATGGTCATGGTCAACGCCAAGAATCTCCATTTGAAGCAACCCTGCCGCAAGTTAGGTCTTAAGCGTGTTGGACCCTTCAAGATCCTCAAGAAAGTTGGCCCATCAGTTTACCAGGTTGACTTACCCCCCTCAATCAAAGTGTTCAGCACCTTACATGAATGCCTCCTGACCCCCTATAATGGCCCCATGCCACCTCACCCAGATCCCGTGATAGTGGATGGTGAACCCCAATATGAGATTGATGCCATTCTTGCTTCTCGCCTATCCTGGCGCCGCCTGCAATACTTGGTGTCCTGGAAAGGATATGATGAGACAGAGAACAGCTGGGTTTTTATCAGGACATGATTATGCTCAGAACCTAAAATATGACCTCTACTCTAGATGTCCAAATGCCGCAGGACCTGCCGCCCAGCCTCTTTAGCTGCCATGAAGTTACCCACCCCCCACAAGAACTTTGCTCTGGCCAATGTCTCCTCAGGTGGTGTAGAACCTCGTCCAAGAGTGGAGGGTGATGTCACAACTAGTGACATATTTCCTAAAATTAACCTCCCTTCTAAAGCCAAGTCCAATAAGCCCTTGGGGCAGAGACCAGAACCCCTAAGGGTCACCAATGATCTATCTAAGGTCATTGACAAAAAATGGGTTTTGGCTTTGCCATCCAGGGCTGAGGAAAACAGCTTATTTGAAGCAAAAGCCCAGACGGAAATAGAACTCAAGACCCTGAAAATCACAATATATGAGGTTACAAAATATGGCCAAATTCAAAAAATTTTGATTTTGTTGAAAAACGACGATTTTGTAGCTCATATCAGATTCCAATAACCACTGGAATCTTTGTGAAGCGACCCCCTATAAATTAAGTCCCAAGATGAGAAAGGCTTTGCTTTTCTCAGATACAAAGAGCATCTTAATAAATTTTAGGATTTTGGGCGCATTTTCTGTATTTGGGTTTTTCCAAAAAAAAATACAACTCTTCAAAGTTCTGCAATGGCTGTAGTCCGTTTTCCGCTCTGGTTTGCCCCTACTGTTGTACTTGAGTCCTCCACCTATTCCGCCGGCTCCGCCTCCTCCTATTTTGCTGCCATTTGCTCTAGATTTTTCGCCACCCTTCCCAGCTCCCAGGGCCTCATGTCCCTGATGATTGTGGCCAGTTTGGTGTGCGTTTTGTTTCAAAGATCTATTTGAAAACACAATACTGACCGTTTAGGATGTCTCTTCATTTTGTTGGGTCACTTGGCCTTGTTGTGTCACATTTGGCCTGTGTTTTTCCCTCCAGCGACCTCCTGCGCTCCAGTTTCCCTGACAACTTTGGTCAGTTCATCATTGTATTTTTCACTAAACACTGTCATACATAACGTCACTGAGATCTACCATAATGGCAATGGTTTGCAATCTTGACAAGCAATCAGCATTATGGTGTTTTGCTCCAGGTTGGTGGAAAATATAAAAGTCAAAAGCCTTCAGTTTGAGAGCTCATCTGTATAGACGCCCATCAGGCTCCTTAAGGTTCTGCAACTAGCGTAAAGAAGCATGATCCATTATGACCATAAACTTCACTCCATGAAAATAAACCCTAAATGCTTATAATCATATATTGCCATTAAGCACTCCCACCCAGTCATGGTGCAATTACGTTTGTGGCAATTTAGGCTTCAACTGCAGTAAGCCGCTGAATGCTCCTCCCCTTTGTCATCTTTTTGGGATAGAACTTCCCAACGGCGAAAAGTGACACATCTGTCTGGACATTAAAGTCCTTATTTGAAATTAGGGTAGCGCAACACTGGTGCATTGATTAACGCCCTTCAAAAGGTATTGAAGTAGCATTGTCAGCATTTTGTCTATATAAACGTGGCACTATCTTTCAATAACTCAAACAGCGGACCTCCAATACAACTGAAGTTGAGTATAAAACGGTGGTAGTAGCTGACCATCCCCAAAAATACTTGTATATCATGCTTACTGCTTGATGTAGTCATTTTCTGGATAGCCTCCACCTTGGCTGATTAGGGCCTCAGCCCTGTTGCATCTACCACAAATTAAGGTACTCAAGCTGATCCTTGAAAAAATGGCATTTTCAGGGCTTGATCTTGGTGTTGGCCTCAGCAATTGGCGGAATACCTTCTCCAAATGAGTAAGGTGCTTGTAAAATGTTTAGGAGAATACTCTGACATTGTCAAGGTATACAAGTGCGCATGACAGCTTCAAGTTTCCAAGGATAATGTCCTTTGCCTGTTGGAATGTAGCCAGGGCATTACACAGCCCTTGTGGCATATGGGTTGGTTGAAAAAGCCCTTTGGACGTGATAATGGCAAATTTCTCCTGTTCTACCGTGGGTAACACAATTTGCTAATAGTCAGATATCAAATCCATCATCAAGAAGTAACAAGTTCCTCCCAATTGATCCAATGCATTGTCAATTTGTGGCAAGGGGTATGAGTCCTTTTTCATAATGTTGTTGAGCTTGTGGTAGTCTATCACTACTTGGTTGGTACCACTATTCTTTTTGACAATTAGGATGGGTGAAGTCCAAGGACTATTTGATGGTTTGAGCATTCCTTGCTCCAGAAGCTTATTAATTTCCTCAGTAACAACTTCTTCCACTGTTCTAGATCAGTGGATCAGCTGAGACCTAATGGGGTATGATTACCTGTGTTCAGTTGATGTACATTCCCCACATGCACCTTAGGTTGTGGTCATCAATAGTAAAGATCTCCTTATATTTTTAAGATAGTGATATCCTGATCTTTCTTGTTTTCCAATAACCCCATTAAGTTTTTGCATGGAACCACCACCATTATGCTGAGCTGAGGTTTGACGAGAAGACCAAATTCATCTAGTGACCCAAACTCATGAACCCAAAGGACCTCCTCAACTGGGTCAAATGTAAGTATGCCACTATTTGGCTCTGGCAGATTCATGTTGGTTTGTTTAAGGATTCGCTAAAAAGACCTTGATCTCCACATTTCCCAGGAGTATAATGCCTGTATCTACGTGGTGCTCAAGCTGTGATTGCTGATAGGGCCCAATGACCTCCCCATAAATTCCAGCAGACACTTCTAATTCTAATTTGGCGTTTATTATTACTTGGTGTCTGGATGGGATGGATATAGGGTCAACAGCTCTTATTGGCAGCTCTTGATATTTGTATATCTTCTGAGGAAGGGCCCAGGTCTTGCTCTTAAGTCAATGGTAGCAAACCAGAATTACCTTGTCACTATAGGCAAAGTTGATATGTCCCAGGTGCACCAAGTCCTTAGGCACTCCGCTGGAGATAAAATAAATTGGAATCTGTTGCCCCAAAATTTCGAAGGTCTCCTCCATCATATCGATGAAAGCACCATAGTGTTGCATAAATATTGTTCCAATCAACAATACATAATTGTTTTTTGGTAACACTAATGCCAGATCTACAACAACAATTGATCCAAACTGCAAGGGGAGCGCACTGTAATCTCCCTCAGAGACCGTGTTTCCTGATCCAGCAGTCCCATACGTCATTTAATGCTCCACATTAGGTTTAAATGTCAACTTTGCCACAAACTTAGTGGAAACTATGTTAACTGGAGCGCCCATATCTATTATAGCGCGAATTCAGGTTTTTGCTAAAACAATGTCACAGTAGGTACACTCCAAGTAAGATGAATGTTGACTGTTTACTGCATGGACATTCAAAGGATCATTTTTTCCCAAGAAGCTCATAATACCCACACCAACTTTAGGGTACCCTTTAACAATAGCGTCCACTGGGAGGGTGACGTCTACTCCTCTCAGGGAAAGCGCATCTGCAGATGGTTCCAGTTGATCTGAAAAACTTTGTTTAAACATTTGACATTCGTAAGGCTTTGAGGGTTCCATAGTTCCTTCATCTGCTGTGTTCTTGTCTTGTGCTTGTGTCAGTACATTTACTTCCCCAACCGGCTGCTTATATAGGGGTTATTTTACTGGGGGGCTTCAACTGTATATACTTCAATAGGTTCAGGTGGGACGTTTGGGTTTGGGATAGTGGAGGTAAAGAGTCCCATCTCTAATCCGCTCTGACTTTTCCCTGGTAGCATTGGTCCTACTGTACATAATGAACCCATTGATTGGGGAGACCTCATGACAGGTGCCCAGGGTGACCACATTCAAAACAATTTACCCCATAGGGCCTGCATCCTTGATTATTGTAAGTTGGCCCACACTGAAAGTTGAACTGAATGTGATTAGCGTAAACAGGGCCAGGTCAATAGGATTATGGCTGATGGTCAGTATAGTTCAGTCCAGGTCAGTAGGTGGGCCATTGGCAGTAAGCAGGTATGGGGTGGAAGTTGAACTGCTGGTGGTAACTTGAAGGAATCTGAACCGGACAGACGAATTCCCCCAAATAAGATGGTCCAGGGATGGCAGCAGAAGGGTTCCACTCAATATTGGGTGGAGGGAAGGTTACAGATAAACAATGCCAAAACTGAAAATTTTAAGTAGAGGTACATTGTCATCCAAAATTGGAGTCATGACATTGTACAGCTTGCATTATGGCTTCACTGCAGAGGTATTGCAATGCACATGTCGATCTAGACTAAATCCCATCCCCAGTTAACACATGGGCTTCCATCATAATTTGATCAGCAAATGTGGTGAGGGTCTCATTATACTGAAACCTGATGGTCAAGAACTCAGCCTTACACTGTTACATCTTCGTGGTACCCCAAAAACTGCAGCACAGTATCCTTCACTTCTTGGTATGTAATGGAACTGTTTGGAAGATAACAGGTGACTTGGTTGGCACTTCCAGCATCCAAGGTGGATATTAACAGTTTCCTTTTTTGCAGTTTATAACTCCTCCTATTGTAAACTCAAATCACTTAAAGAACCTATGAATATTCCCATTGAGATCAAAATGAAGGCAGCTTATTGCTACAAACCTTCTGAAGAAGCTCATCCTGCCTTTTGATTGTGGCGTTCAAGGCAAGTTTGAGTTCCACATATTTGACTGGTGTAGCATGTCGAGAGATCCCCCATTAATGCAAGTCTGATGTGCCATGGCCAGTGGCTGGAGAATTTTAACTATGTAATTGATCAATGGGCCCCTGTAGTGAGCACCACTGTTATAATTCTGGCGATACTTTGCAGATATGAAAAAGGGTTTTTTCATAGGGTCAAACCCACTGAGCAATAGAACAGATGATATGGAGATTGCCAGTCCTCAGAACACTTATATAAATAAATATAATAATATGGAGCAATTGCCCTGACAACACTTCTTTTTTTAACGTAATATATTCAGCAGATCCTCCCTGCTCCACTCTCTCTTTTTTAAATCACAATCCTCCCCCTTCAATCATCTCATCTTGCTTATATCTCAGCGACTTTGGATGATACCATTTCCTCAACTTAGCTATTCAGTTCTGCCATATCCCATTGGTTCCAGCAGAGTATGGTATTCTCAATCCTCTATCACCTTAGTTTAAGACAATCTTACTTAATATTTGTCAGTTGTTGACATCACCTTATTGCCCTATTTGAAGGTGATCCAACAATAACCCTTTCTGACCCCAAATCACCTCATCTCAAGGCGCTTTAAAAATTGTAACTAGTATCATGGTTGGCGGATTCTCACCAATCTTCCATGGCTATTTCAGGCTTATCATCCAGTCATATCAGAATCTTGACACCATAGATTTGTCAAAATTTTTAAGACTTTGGCGTTCAGGAATCTCTAGCTATTAGGAACTCCCAGTATACAAATTCAATGTTTATATCGCCCTATTCAGTGGCATCTTCAGGAGTGTTTTTGATATCAAAAAATGCACAATTAAGGTTGGAATTCTCAGGTAATGTTGCTTGTTGGAAGTATGGGAACCTGTCCCTAGGTCAAAATGTCTGATCTCTATTTCAATTGGGAAGCTTATTTTATGCACTTTATTTTCTTATGCCCTGGTCACTTACATACGCTCAATTAGGATTCTTAATGGACTTTGATTTGGCTCTCTAAAATCAGGATTTTTTGGATTTTTGGGTGAGCTTTTAGTACACTAATCTCTATGAAATTCAGATATATCCAAAGAAGCTACACAATGTCTAGTACTGAGACAAAATATTGATTAGAAGGGTGTGTAATTTTAATTGCATAATGATGTTTATATTATAGATAACACCAGAAATGGATTTATCCAAGGTAGCATTTTTTATATCATTAACGTTTATACTCTAATGTAGAAGCCTTTTCAAAAGTTACCAAAAACTTGCTGCGGTGTAGATAGATCCCCATAAAAGACTTTTTAGGGACTTTTGCGCCCCTAAGAGCTCCCAGTGCAGGTAACTTTTTTTGGAAAGATTGATTGTGGTACTTCTCTCACTTTACTAGGGCTTTTAAAATCACTCTCATTGCTGAACCTTAATAGCAGGTAAGAATTTTTTTAAACATATTCAAGCTCTGCTTCAATTTAAATTCTTTTTATGAGTATGTCTTTGACATTGCATCAGGTGTGTAGTCTATACATATGCAACACTATTACTTTGTATTCATATGACTTATGCATAAGATCAAAGTTGCATTTTTTGGTGGTCTGTGGCTCCTCTCATGGTGTCTTCATATATAAAGTAAAGAGGCTATAATACCCAAGCCAGGTGTAAATTTGTCCTTAGATGAGGGATTGAAGGCTTCCATATCCGCTCCTTGTAGAATATGTATGATAGAAGTCTAATGTACAGTATCCTAAGTTTGTAAGTCAGTTTTTACCATGAAAAATTCAGTTAATTGGTATAAAAATGGGCTCAGGTGCTTTCCTACTTTGTCCATAGTAAATTTGAGTCATAGAGCTTATCTGAGTTAAATTCTTTAATGTAAGTTTCTTTACCTTCCAGAGTCTCAAGCCAAATTTTAAAATAAATAATGTTCTCTCTGATAAAGGTTTTAATTATAATCTAGCTTTTTTTCTGAATTTCTAATGCCTCAACTCATCCAGATAACTCTACCTTTATCTTTAAAAGTTTTTATCCAAGAGACTTCCAAATTTTATTCATGTTCTCATCTTTAATTTTGTCTTAGTATTCCTCATCTTGATCCAAGCATCTGTATAGGTCAATCAATAAGTCATCTCTTTCAAAGGTCGCTATATCCTTGATCTTATTTGACTTTGTTTTATCAATAAAGTCAAATTACTAATAGCTTTTAGACTAAATTTCAAAATAAATCACGTTTAGTCAATGTGAGTGGTAGCCAAATGAGATTCAAAAGTAGTAAGCATTAAAGTTCATTAATATGCATAAAGCTCTGAAAGCTGGGCTTTAAGCCAAGAGCTTTTTGCTTTCTTATGGCTTGAGGTAGATGCATAGGTCTGTAAGTTATATTGTTAGAGCTTCTTGTCATTTAAGCTCCATGTCAAAGCCTTTCATATGTAGCTGCATCTTAGCAGTTTAATTGTCTTATTAAGATGGAAAAAGAGTTTTGCCTTTTTGTTATAATCTATTTCCCCAAAATTATTAGTAGCATCTTGATTATAGGTGGATAAGTTACTTATGACCAGCAACCACATTATCACATAGATTATAAATATAATAAAAAACAGGTATGAACATGACCAGTGTTATTTTAAGAGCATCTTGTATTATCATGCTAAAAATTTTACCATAGGGATTTCCAATCAATTGAACAATATGTTTAAGGTTAAATGTACAAAAATTATGTTTAATTTGATATCTTAGATGTAAAATTTTATAAGAATAAATGTTTCATATAAGATTATCAAGTATTCATTGACTACAGAAATTTTTTGGTTAGATACATCTTGCAAATTAATAATTATTTTAAAAGATCTTGATAAAACACTTTAATGTGCCAGGTATATATTTTGAACTTAAGGATTTAAGGAGTTTGAAGATTCTTTTTTAAATGAAACTGTATTATCCATTTAGCCATCACATTTATGTTTCATATATTTAACAATAAATACTTAGTAAGAGATTGTTATCCATCATTGATAAGGTAATAAAATCCTTGATTAGTGGTAATACAGTGACCCATGTAGTGAGCACCACTCTGTGTGATTTCCATTTAGACAGTTGCTTACAAGTGCTTACTCACTAGGAAGACCACAGAAAGATTTTTTAGTGTAAGAAGTCTTGATACTATCAAAAAATACAAAGTTGACCACTTCAAACTTGAACATATACATTTGTGTCAGCATTTCAGTAGAAAATTATAATCTATTGTGAATGATGAATAATCACTTATCCATAACAACCAGGCTATTTGATATTGTACTAGTATGACTTTTTATGACTAAAAAAGACAATATTATAGTATAATTGTCAAAGTATATATATACTTTAAACCTCCAATTAACATAGGTCAGACAACTTTCCAATTTTTATGAAGCTTTATATGTTATAAAAATTCATTGATATTGAGAAGAAGGTTAATGATATATGATTAACTTATTATATGAAAAAAAGAATGGGGAACTAGCTCAAATGGTAGAGCGCGCGCTTCGCATGCGTGAGGCACCGGGATCGATGCCCGGGTTCTCCAGTTTTTAAATTAAAGTTTCTCATCATACTATATATTTAGATATAGATAACTTTTTGACATGATATATGTCCTATGGCTGGGGGTATATTCAAGTATATCGTAACTGACGAGCCTAAATTACTATGGGTCTGTTTTTTTTACTTCAGTTGACCAATAAAATCATCTAGATCTAAAATGAATTATTGTAGATGGTGATCAGTAAATTTAATATAGATTAACCAATTGAATCAACCAAATAAATAAAATAAGGTAATATAGATAGATATCTCAAAGTTTACCATTTAATTGACTAATAAAATCAACTAAATAATAAA
>JAKSZP010000741.1:0-36243 GCA_022478985.1 Massospora cicadina | reverse complement strand
AAACACCCTGGGATGGGAATCGTAAACCGATCATTGCAGAAACTTTCTGGCTGGGTTATCAGCTTTAGACAATCAATCAACGTAAACTCCAAAAAACTCAACTGTAATTAAGAATAAGATAATATGTTAGTTGAACAATATCTAAACGTTTAGAATGGGTACGGCGGCGAGTGCCATCAATGAGCCAAATTTAACGAGGGCTAAAAGTTCAATGATATCGTCATCCAATGATATCGGGACGAGCGAACCTTATACCGATATTTAATGAAGTACTAAGGTTGACTTTTAATTTAACCCGAGCAACTCTTTAGAAAGCTTTTTTTATACTTCAACTTTTCCATATTAGACCCCAATCCAGTTTAATAAGCTGACGTTGATATATTCTAACTGCACCGCGAAATGAGTAATAATCTTAACGGTAAACAAGCGGCCGAAGCTTCCTCCGTGTTACTCGGGGTTTTAAACGAACCATCCGTACCCGCTTGCTCGAAGGGCGAAACTTCAAACTCGCTCCTATCGCTGTTAAACCAACCGCTCACCCAAACCCAAGGTTCCGAGTTGGAGCCCACGGAAGCTTCCACCCCCAAACAGGTCAAACCGACGGCCAATGCCGATATCCAGAAGTTATTGTTCCCGGCGGTGACGCCCTACTCCGAGGCCACAAAGTAAGGTTTAACCATTGGGGTTGACGGTTTGTTAGAAAGAAACCGAAAAGCCAAAGGCGGGGGACGAAACGGGGCGAGGGTGAGGGTATAGAGGCTCAAAGCTTTGTCGTCTCGAGCCCGCTTGTGGTGAATGAGATCAACGCCTCCGGAACCAACTTTTCCCACGTGAGCCCCTTTGACCAGATCCCCACCGAGTCGGAACCTCCGTTGGCGGCGACTGGTTCGGCCAATAACCCCAAAACCTTGGCGATAGGTCGACTGGTTCAGCCAATAACCCCCAAAACCTTGGCGATAGGTCGGGGGTTCAACAAGGTACCCCAATTTTTACTGCTGCGTGTGCTAACCAAACGTTTGAAGCTGTCCTGGATACCGCCTGGCTGGAAAAAGGTTGTGCTTTGGGCCTACGCCTTTACCGGTGGCTATCCCGCTTTCCGAGGCTTTCAATGAAAGCCATATTGCAAAGGTGCCTCACGACAGCGGTGCGGAGTCCAGAAAGAGCATCATCGCCCAGCAAGGGTTTGCCGGCTACTCTGTCAAAGGTATCGTTCGCTCCCGGGAGAGCTGACAACTTTAGGCGGCAAGATCCGCGTCCTGAAGGAGCTCGCGGGGACTATGGTCCTTTTACGGGAGCACCAGTCCACCATCGTCGACTTGAAGTTTTGGGATCCCGAAAATGCGCAGGAGCTCGATACTGAGGTTCGGTACCTGATCAGCATCTCTCTCGACAGCACCCTGCTACTATGGTGCTTTAAAAACGTCGGCTTCTCCGCGCAAGCTATATCGTAATCACCCAGCGGATAAAATTAACGCCTAGGTATACGGTGGAGTTTGGCCTCCAAGGGACCCCATCGCAAGGCTCAACGCATAGGTACCGACACCTGGCTTGGAACCCGGCCAACATGGACATCATCGCGGTGGCTACCGATTCGAACTCGGTCCTCTTGATCGATATATCCACGTATATGAAGCCCAACGGCAGTGCCCTCAGCTCCGAGTCCGAACTCGGCAATATGATAACCGAAGTTAAAGTGGACCAGGTACGGTTTGATCCATCGGCGGGGCTAAAGCTTGCCAGCCCGTTTCAAGCTTGGCCTTTTCGCTTGATGGGAAGCATCTAGCGGTAGGAGAATCTGGCGGCCGGATCCTCCTCGTTGAATTGGATGACGCCACCATCTGCGGCCAGAGGCATCTGCCCACCGCCGCCAGTGGCGCAGTTAGCTTTTTGTCCTTCCTCGAACGGGGCAGCGGCGGGCTTCTGGTTGGAAGTGGCGGCAATACCGAGATCCAGCTGCGTGACATAAATAGTGAATCGGTGCTTCAAACCCTCATGCTCCAGCCACCCCCTTCAGGGGCAGGAAACGGATTGTGTTATGAGAGGAGTAGCGGGACGATGTTTTTGGGGTGCCAAAGGAGAAGATCGCTCCTGGCGTTCCACATCTTGCAGCGAGAGGCCACCACCTTCGATTTTGTCTCTGAGTATACGGTACCAGAAGCCATCCTTGACGTTGAGGCTACCCTCGACATCCTGACTTCCAAAGCGGCCCCCTCTAAGCGTTCCATCAGCCTGTACACCAGTCAGGATACCACAAAATCCATGTTTGTGATTCCCGTATCCCACCTGTACCCCGAAACCCCCTCGGCATACCCGCTTTTCGCCAGTTGGACCCAACAACGTGGTCTGCTCTCGGTACCGCAAGGTAGGGGGGATAAGTTTGCATCTAAATTTATGGCAGCTGACGTTGCGCTATTGACGGAGCTGTTTTCGAGTGATACGGCTGCCACCCAGCCCAAGGCGGAGGCCACCCCTGCACCGTTCGTGCAGGAGGACGGCTCGCTGTCTCTCGACAAGTTGTTCCTGGCCCACGAGTCCATTTCCAAGCCCAAGTCTGCTCAAGCACATCCGAACTTGCCTCCCAAAGCTGAACCCCAAGTCAAGGTCTTACCATCCAATCACCTTCCTAGCCTGAACCGAAGGCCATCGAGTAAGCCCCATTTTACATCTGATTCAGAAGCCCCCACGCATGGAAAACCGACGCTTTCCCAGGGGTTTGCGCGGAATTCAGAAGATGTCTCGCTAGTTATTAAGAGGGAGGTCTCGGGGGTCGCCCAACAGAGTGCCAAGGACATGACCAAATTGGGGGCACAACTGGCGGCCATCACGCGTGACATGAAGAGCCTCCCCGCCGCCCTCAACCAAACGATTGCTAATGGCATAAGCAACACGATGCGAGAATGCACCCAAGCGCAAATCCCTCAGATCCTGGATGAGCGTTTCGCGATCGCCTTTAACCAGTTCCTTGACGGGAAGGTAGGTACCTTGGGGCGATTTTTAACCGCCAGGGTTTCCGATCCCTGCTGGAGCACCAGCTGAAGAAGCACATCCTTGAGGCTTTGACCTCGTCAAACATCACGGCGGCGATAGGGGAAGCTGTCTCCGATCAACTGGCCAAGGGCATCCAGAAGGTGGTCGCAGCCCAGTTCGAGACCGTCCTGATCCCGGCTTACGAGGCGGCCTCCGCCAAAATGTTCCAGCAGTTGCACCAAACCTTTTCAGATGGTCTAAAAAAGAGTAACGCGGCTTCCGGTATTCGCTAATCGAACTAGTCCACGAAGGCCACGAAGCCCTCCTGGCCTTGCAGCAAGCTCAGCTCTCAAAGACGGCTGAACTGCTGGCGGCCCATAAACCTACAACTACCAGTGCTCCATCCCAAGCGGAAGCTAGCGCTACTCCCATTCCAAGGGAAAGCGCTCCTCAAAAGCAAGAACCTAAAGCGGATCCAAAGCCAGCCGCCCAACCTGAGCCTAGGTTGGCGGAGGTCATCACCCCGCCCTCCTTTGAACTTGAAGAGCGCATTTTGGAGGTATGCGGTGTACGCGGCCCACTCTCACCTTTAGGCCTTGACCACCTCGGACCACAAAAGGTTGGTGCTTCTGTTCGATACGGCCGATCCCGCCACGGTGTTCAAGTATTGCGGGTTCCCTCAAAAGAGCATGCTCATACTCGCCAAGTTGATGACCAAAGAGCTTGGCGCGCGTACGGATTTGAAGCTCGCCGTTATCCAAGAATGCCTGCGTCGGCTGGCACCCAAGGTAACCCCCCATATTTGCCATCTGTTTAACCGGGCAGGATCCATCCATCAGCGAGCATATCGGCCGCTTCATCGCAACCATCAAGTCGAGCCTTAGCCACTTCAGCGTCAAGCTCGCCACCTCGGATCCTGGCCACCCAGCCCTGGCCACGGTTCGAACCCTCATGGACTCCTGCGCCACGCTGCTCGCCTCCAAATAAGCTGCCACCCCGGACATGATCCTCCTACCCTATACGCTGCTGGCTTGAGCTCTGGCATTAAAATTGTACGTGGGGTTATTCAGTTTTCATTACCATAAAGAGCGAATAATCTGTCCGGCTTGTGATATCAGCTGGGTAATGCTGCCACTAAGTATCGAAGTTTGCGTAGAGCCCGCTCTTCTACGTACGGCCTCATAAAGATGAGCTGATTTTGGTGGTAGCTGGTGGGCAAATTGGCGCAATATTTAACTCAGGCGTTGGCTTAACCGTTGAATCGTAAATGCTCTGGCCTGAACCGGATATGTGTTTAAACCTTTTGATAACTCACCCTAAAGCTAGGGGCTATAAGGCCGTTGCAAATTGGCCATCTTAAGCTTTATAGGTTGCTGAGGGTAAGTATACCTATGCCCTAGCTCTTTAGTACTAGTGGGTCCCAACCATGTGGGAGATACCCCAGGGTTTTTTGTGTTTGCAGAGGTGTTGAATCGGACAAGGCCTAGAATTTAAAGTTCTAGCATGTCTGCCACAGCGGCAAGTCCAGAAGGACGTGCTGGTAGGGGGTTGAGGGTATGTTGTCCGGTTCCAAGGGCTTCCAATACCTTGTATGGGCTGACATAATAGGGTCAGATTTAACTTGATGGAGTTTGAGGTTGAAGTAACTGGGTTGCTCTCATCAAAGAGTTTCACAGCCTGTAAGGCTTCCACTTGGCTGGCGAGATCTGCTTGGAAATAGATCTGCAGCAGGAGAAAATTGCAGCAGTGTGGTGGGTAGCTTTGACTTTAGGGACATTTAAGGAGGAAGTAACTTCTTAAGGGTCTGCCTTGCAAGGAGGGCCAAGTTGGGGATATTAAACTGGGTTTGTATCAGCAAGCCCTTAAAGAAATCCGGTGGTTATTTTGCTTATGCTTTAGCTCTTAAAGGAAGTTTGTAATGGTAGGGATACTAAGGAACGTGCAGTTTTTTTGTGCCCTAATAGGGCAGTTTGATACCAGCAACTCTTTCACAACTATACTAATTATGCCACTTGTTGCTGATGCTCCTACCCCAATGCTGTCTGCCGTGGTCCACCAGCTAAATTGGGCACCAGACAAAAGTTTCCCCAAAGCTTCCTCACCTGATATGGCTTCCTAGGCTGTTAGCTATGGTGTATATTAGGAATTTTTTAATTTCTGATAAACCCTTTGTTTGGCCTATTTATAATTAAAGATACGTGGTGGCTCCCCCGCTTGGGTTGGGCACCACTAGTGCTAAAAAAGATACCAGTAACATTCAACTTCTCAGGTTCTGAGAGCGACCATTGTAACTTTAGGAAGGTAAGTGCCTTCTACATTCAAAATAACTATGGGCCTTAAAGTGGTTGGGAATTGCTTGTTACTTTACTTGGTGATAATAGGGGTTTTGATAAAGCTTTGCTTTCTGAATGAACTGTTGACTGGGGCAGATTTACTATAACCTTCACAGTGTGGATTAATTATGAGAAAATTCATATCTTAGCAAGCCATTTAATTTCTATTGTTATAATCTGTAAAGGAAGCTGGGCCAAACTTGCTAAGATATTATGTGTTAAGTGATGTGATTTTAAAATTCTTTGATATGGGCTGGAGAAGATGTAAAAAACTAAACTCCATATCTGGGAGTTTATCAGCTACAAAGTGAATATCTTTAATCAACTTATAAGCCTATAGGTTAGTGCACTAAAATTATTTGTGTAGTTGTCAGACATTTGCCCCTGCAGCTGAAAACTAAGAATGTTTTAGGTCAAATTCAGCCAAAAAGGGGAAATGTCAGCCATTTGCAATTCTCTGATGCCATTAAGAGAAATTTTAATGAAAATGTTGACAATATCAGCCAAAATACCCTGGCTGATTCTTGGTGTTGCCCCATTAATTGGGGTAACACCAGTTCAAAACCTGCATGGGCACTAAATATAAAAGTGAACAATCAGATTTTGTCAACTGCATGACAGACTTTGGGGCAACCAGTGTAAGGTACTCCCCCAACCATCACCAAGTCCATCACAACACCTATGCTATGGCCACCCCCTTTTACAGGCGTGGCAGAGGTCCCATGAGGTGAAAGAAATTTCTCTAGAGGTGATTGATTGTGTTATATTAAAACCTTGCTGCATGGGTACATTCTGCCCCAGAACCCCAATTTCTTTTTTTAGTACTAGATGGACCAGAACCCCAATTTCCATTTTACCAAAATTAACCCACTTTCCCCAAGGTCTGATCAGATTGAAAGCCACATTACCTAAATTGGAAGCATCAAGGCTATTCCAAACCTATCCCCAAATTCCCTCTGACCCTCAAAATCAGTATAGGTTACTAATTATCAAATATTGGGAAGGGATCGCTTTTTTAAATATACCCTGCACCGCAATAAAAACAATAAAAAACCCAAGTTTTTATTAGTAAATCTTTATTTAAATTATTTAACCATTTTTGGGATCCAGTGGTGTTAGCACCAGCGAGCACCTAAAAAGATGGATTCCTACAAATTGGTGCTCACTACAGGGGGCCCCTGTACATTACAAACATCAACAAAAATGGAAGCTACAACCATGAGTAACCCTCCCACTTTTCCTCATCACTTGGAATCTCATTTAGTTGCTCTGGAAAAGCAACTCAAAAGTGCTCTGTCCCGACTCACTGAACTTTAGCAGCGCCCTCTAAACTATGTTTTAATGACAAGTATATCCCTGGCGAAGGGAGTTTTGCTACCTTTTTGTATTTTTATGCAGCTTCCATGGATGGTGCAACGGACAAGCAAAAAGTGTAACACATCCTTCCTTGTTTAAGCCGCCTAGTGTAAGAAATGATAGCTCCTTACCTGGCCTCTCTGCACACCTGGGAAGAGGTGAAGGAGGCTCTTCTAGCTGAATTTGGATCAAAGCAAAGTCTATACAGGGAAAAACAGGCCTTTATGCGCCTTAGTATGTATGAAGATGAATCAGAAATTGCCTTTTATGAACAATTTTATCTCACTGCGCAAAGGTTGGCAACCTTAAACATGATTACCCTTGATGATGCTATCGCTGCCCTGTTAACTGGGTTAGTGTCTCAGACTTCTCTAGCCATACATATCATCTCAGTGGAAGCCAATTCACAAACATCCACAATAATAAAGAGGCTTTGGTAGAAGTGGTTAAATTCCAATTATGTGCCAAAACAAATGTCGCTGAGTTGGAAGTGAGCTCGCCTGTGCCTATCCTACCTGCTAAACCTGCTCCCTCACCCTGTAAGGTAGTAACAACCATATGCCGCACAAGCTCACTAAAGCTGCTGTGCCGACCTCTAGCTAAGCTGGTAACTGTGCGCCCTAAGGCTATTCAATCTCCTGTGGCCATCTCTCCTACCTCCATCGTGGCCTTACCAGTTGTTGAGAATACCTTTGGGGACGAATCTGAAGGGTGTTACAATGTCATTGGTTACTACATATTGGGAGCCCCTGCAGAAATAGATGTGTCTGATCATTTGAACGCTGAAGAAGTAGATGAGACCACCATACCTGAGGAGATGTACCTCAGTCAAGTTGTAGGGTGTTCAAAAGTGAATTGACACTTCCAGTGATGGTGACCAATTCTTAGATGGCTTGATACACCCTCTTCAGCGGGTTTATCCCTTAAAATCCATCATGGACAAATACCCTGAGACCGCTAAAAGGCTAACTTCCACCTTCCAGCTCAAGGAGGTCTCAGCTTTGCTACCTAAATTTTAAGGAACACTCACTAAGGTTGAAGTGATCATTAAAAAGGTCAGAATACTAGCCATCCTGGACACTGGCTCCCCATTCAACGTAATCTCCACTAAGCTTATTAAGAAGACAAAGCTAGCACCTGACTTGGAGTACATGAAAGAATTTGGAACTGCTGTATCACAAATACCCGTGCTATTGGGGCATACTCTTCCCTTTTTTATTTGAATTGGGAAGCTTATCCTATTAGCCCCTGCTGTGGCTTTGGATAAAAACGCATATGATATGCTCATTGGAACTCAATTTATGATTGAGTATGAAGGAGTTATTAAGCCTGAAGCAAGGGGTTCTCTCGTTACTCAACTACAAAGTCCCTTTAGTCTTATCCAATAAGGAGCCCTGCAAGCACAAATAATCTTGCATTATTGAATACCCCTTTTCAGCTATAACATTTTCCTTATTCCACTTCCAGGCGCAACACAAAGAAATTACCCAATTCAGTGGATGCTGAGGATGGCATCCCTTTCTACGCTGCAGATGAGGTCTTGATTAAGCCTGATGAACAAAGAGTGGTTGACACTAAGATCACGCTTCAAATCCCACGCCATTGCTTGTTGCACCTCATAAGTAGTGAAGGCGTTAATCCCTTGGAGCCTTGTTTTGCCTGGGATATTAGACACAGCCTACCAGAGCCTATTACCATTCTACTGGGAAGCCTCACTGGCGAAAACATGATCATACGGAAACACCAAGAGATTGGCAGAGGCTTCTTACTCTCAGTAGAGGACATTGAACATATCCACTCTGTTGGTTCTATGGCGGACTTGGGCTTACCCATGGACAACATGGTGTGTACCTCGCCCAATGTTTAATTTCGGATAAGATGACCCCAGAGGAGTTAATAGCTTATACCTTGTTAGATGACTATAGTGACATATTCTCCAAATGAGATACTGACTATGGCCACATGAAGGACTGGTGCCACTCCTTCTTTGATCTGGGTGATGCTAGCCTATTAGGTCCAAACCTTATCATAAGTCTAAGGTGGAGGAAAAATAGATTAGGACGGAGCTCCAGCAGTTATTAGACATGAGGTTACTCATTACTTCACAAAGCTCTTGGTCTGCACCCCTATTACTAATTAAAAAGAAATATGGAGGTCATTGGATAGTTATGGATTACCATAGGTTGAATAGCCTCACTAAGAAGGATAGCTATCCTATCCCTCGCATTGATGACACCCTGGACCAACTCTCTGGCTCTAATTTCTTTTCCGCCATGGACTTGGCCAGTGGCTATTGGAAAATGGACCTTTCTCCTCAAGATCAGAAGAAATGTGCTCTTATATGTAGTGAAGGTCTCTTCCAACCCATACTATTACCCCAAGGGTTGTGCAACGCACCTGCCTCTTTTCAGAGTGCAATAGATCACATCTTGCAGGACCTCAAGTTAACTTGTGTCATCGTCTATCTTGACATCATGGTGTTCTCAAAAACCTTCAACAAACATCTTGATCACTTGAAGGTGGTGTTTCAACAGTTAGTAAGTCTAATATTAAGTTAAAGCCCTTCAAGTGTACCTTCTTCCAAAAAAATTGGATTTCCTAGGCCACTCCATTTCCCAAGAAGGAATTCAACCCATGCAGGACAAGGTCGAAATCATCTCAAAAATGCCACCCCCTAAAAATCTATGGGATATTCAGGTATTTCTAGGGATGATGGGGTATTACCATCAGTTCATCCCCAAGTTCACCCAACTCAGTGAGCCCCTTGTCCAGCTATTAATCAATAATACCCTTTCTATTGGGGTGCTGAACAAAAAGCCGCTTTTGAGAAAATGAAGCAACTACTACAACAACGTCCTATCCTACAGCACCCAGATTATATTAAACCTTTCATCTTATTCACTGATGCCTCAGACTTTGCTGTTGGGTCCATCTTAGCCCAATTAGATGAACACGGTGTAGATCATCCTGTATCCTATTTTAGTACGATGCTGTCAAAGGCAGAATGCAACTACAGTGTAACGGAGAAAATTGCTTTGTTGTTCTGTTGGCTGTAAAGCACTACTGCCCTATCCTATATGGAACCACCTTCACTGTAGTTACCAACCACGCATCTCTAAAGTGGTTACAGAACATGAAGGATCCTACTGGTCAGCTAGCTCACTGGGCTCTAAAGCCTCAACCTTATGACATGAAGATCAAACATTATTCTGGAATCTGTCACTTGAATGTTGATGGATTGACTCAGCTACTAGTACTTCACTTGGACAATAGTGGGGCGGAGAGGTTACATGACCTTTTAATGACCCTCAAATTAATGGGAGGATGAGGATGAGCCTGTTAAAAAGATGTTAGCCTGACACTCCCATAGCACTAAAGTTGAAGATGGGAAGTTGTATAAGCAGGTGAGGACAAAATAGCTACCTTATCTTCGACCCTCAGAACACGTACCTGCTATATTAGAAGCACATTCCACCCTAGGTCATGGAGGGTCAAAGAAAAGATATGATTGGATTAAGGATTGGTTTTACTGGGATGGAATGATGAAATCTATCATTGATGTTTTGGAAGCCCGCCTTACTTGCAAGAAGCAATCTGGTTTCAAGTCTAAATACCAATATCAACCAACTACCCCTCAACAACTGTTCCACACCATCTGCTTGGATGTAGTAAGTCCCCTTCCTTAGCCTACTAGTGGAAATAGATTCTTCTAGTAGTTATTGACCACTTCACTAAGTGGGTTGAAGCCGTGACTCTTCCTGCTCAAACAGCTAAGGCCACCGCCACCTTCTTACATCAACACATCTTAACCCATCACGGTTGCCCCTAAGTACTACTCTGCAATAATGGTAAGAACTTCACCTCCATAGTAGTCAAAATTCTGGCCACATCTATGGGAGCACAACAACATTTCTCAGCTATGTATAACCCTTCCACAAATGGGACTGTGGAAAGAACAAAAGGAACCTTGTTTTCCATTCTTCAAAAGCTGGCCTCTTCTGATCCTCTTCACTGGGATCAATATCTACTAGTGCTCTTATGGCATACCGGATTAGCTATCACTGGATTTTAAAAATTCTCCATTCCATGTCTTGTATGGGCGGGAACCAGGCATACCTGCCCTCTTAGTTAAGGATGTATTCTCATCTAGAGTGGACGAACTGGAGAAAGTTATGATAATATTGGCTCAGCGCATAATTCAACTCCAATCTGAAGCTATGACCAATTTAGCAAAGACAGTGACAAAAGAAGGGCAGGCTGCCAATGAATTCTGAACCCCCCTACCTACCTTCCAAGTATCCAACATGTTATTGTACTACCATAACCGCATCATTCCTAGAAGCGGTAAGCTTGGCTCAATTTGGGAGGGTCCCTTCACCATTATCTACAAGAGAGGAAATGAGTACTCTATTAAAAATCTAGCTACTGGTATCACAATTGATCGCGTACATGGCCATTTCCTTCATCCATATTCTCCCCCAACATTCTCAAGGGGTATGATGTCAGACATTTGCCCTTGCAGCTGAAAACCAAGAATGTTTTAGGTCAATTTCAACCAAAAAGGGGAAAAGTCAGCCATTTGCAATTCTCCAATACCATTAAGAGCAATTTTAATAAAAATGTCGATGATATTGGCCAAAAGACCCTGGCCAATCCTCAGTGGAACCCCATTAATTGGGGTAACACCAATAAAAACCTGCATGGTCACTAACTATAAAATTGAATGATTGGATTTTGCTGACCGCATGACAGACTTTGGGGCAACCAATGGAAGATAAATCCCCAACCATCACCAAGTCCATCACAACACCTACGCTATGGCCATCCCCTTTTACAGGCGTGGCAGAGGTCCCATGAGGGGAAAGAAATTTCTCTAGAGGTGATTGGTTGTGTTATATCAAAACCTTGCCGCATGGGTAAATTCTTCCCCAGAACCTCAATTTCCATTTTACCAAAATCAACTCATTTTCCCCAAGATCTGATAGGATCAAAACCCATATTACCTAAATTGGAGGCATCAAAGCTATTCCAAACCTATCCTTAAATTCCCTCCAACCCTCAAAATCAGTATAAATACTAATCATTAAATATTAAGAAGGGATCACTTTTTCTAATATCCTGCACTACTAATAAAAACAATAAAACCCAAAATTTATTGGTAAATCTTTATTTAAATTATTTAAACATTTGTGGGATCCAGTGGCGTTAGTACCAGCGAGCACCTAAAAATTTGGATTCCTACATTAGTTACTAAACTTTGATCATGGATAGGTAAAGGTTATGGTCAACATCAGTATCTTTATATCTCAAATTTGATCCTCAGCAGGATATGCAACCTGAGACATTGTACTTGTGAGGTTGAGGAAAGGAATCTAAACGTGGTAACTGTAAAAACAAAAGATGTTATCATACAGTTTCAGGCTACGCCTTGGCTGAGACCTAGTAGTATTATCAACTACAAGAGCTCAATCAAACAATATGTAAGGTGCCAAATGAAATGCTCAGATTTATCCTGGTTTACTCTCATGCAATTTTTTCATGTTTCTTGGTGTGATTTCATTATGATATAAGTATAGGATGTTTTAATTGAGCTATAGATAATTAAAGCCCTAATGGGGATTACCAAAAGTGAGCTACTGTTGAAACCAGCTTTTAGGTGCTGATTTCCAATGAACTAAGTTTGCACAAGCACTAATACCAGACACTGTTTGAAGACAGTAATATGGGTAAAAACAAACACTAAAAACATAAAGTCAGAAGTAGAGTTTTTATTAACTAAACAGGAGGGATATCTTATAGTATCTGGTACTGCTAGTTGTTCTTAAGCTTGCTCTCAAACTTAATAGAAAATAAAGATTATCTACTAAGGCAAAAGAACCCTTCCCAATTACAGGCTCACTCAGATATGTTCTCTCTACCAGGGTTCTCATTGGTGTATTTCGTGGTTATTAAGCTATTATTAAGATTTGTATAATACCAGCGGAAGCTTCCAATCATGCTGGGGAAGCAAGTGAATATTATTGGAGGGTATTTTCACATAAATCCGATACACCAAAGTAACCAAGTTCCACCAAAGATACTTGAATCACTGGCAGCTGGCCATAATATTAATTTTATTAGACCCCATTACATATATTCTAAGCTTATGCAGGGTAAAAAGCATTGTTAGGAAACTAACCATATGGATCCTTCTGATAGTATTATAATTGGGGTGTCAGTTAGTTGGGCATGATTGCCAGCTAATCTCCTAGTTTGATACTATAAAACGTTATAATTATTAATTTTATTTAGGTTCAGCATAATCTGTGTTCACCACCAATTGACCATTTGAAAGTTGATTGTGAAAATTTCTGGCGGAAAGGCACTAAATCTGTTGCTGAGCGTCCAAAAATGGTTCTGCTGCTAATTCAGAGCACTGACAACTAATGCTGAGGATGCTCGAAGTTTTAATTATATTTAATAAATTATTATATAATCAACTGGGGACTCATTCCAAGGATGGGTCAAATTAATCTAATTTTGGTGGACAAAGATGAGCGGATTGGGAGGGAATTGTTACCAGGAATGATCAAGATTTATAGAAAGTGCCAGCTTGGATGGCTGAAGGGTTTAATAGGTGAAGTATTCTATGATAGAAGTATTTGTTATTCTTTTTAAATAAACATCTCTCTTTTGCCCACTCTTCTATTTATTTGAAGTAGCAAAAGCCACTAAAGTAGATAGGAGTGGGACTAGAGATCCTTGACGTTGGCATGACGTGATGCACCTGGAGTGGCTGACGCTGCCAGCTCCAATACCACCCCCTAGGCTGATCAGGTGGGAACCTGGCCAACCAGCCACCAACAACGGCGCTGCTGGCCGTCAACCCTGCGGGGTGCAGTATGGGAGTGCCTTGGCTGCCCAGGATTGGGGCAGGACTCACTGGGGCATGCCCAGATGGGTTGGAGAAGGGTCAGGATGATGAAGCAGCGCAGGAGTGCCTTGGCCGCCCAGGATGGGGGAAGGCTCGCTGGGGAACACCACAGGATCTGGGGCTAAGGTGAAGTCGTTGGTCTGCTGTGTTAGTGGGTTGGATGCAAACTGCAATGGGGGTGGTACGTCTATGAAGGCAAAATGGCAAAGGGCCAACTAGTATGAATACTGGTTGGCCTGGCACACTAGCGGAGCCCATGGTTGATTTTGTGACAAGCATATTAATGCTGATATTAAATGTGAGGAAATTAACTGATTGAAGACACAGAGCCAGTGGTTTATAATATAAGGGAACAGGAATTTTGTCAGTAAAATTTTAGTATTTGGTCAAAAGTACAATGATAAACTATTATCTCCAAATAAAAAGCCTGGGATGCGTGCCCTATCAATTACCAAGACAGAATTGTTACCTCTATCTAAAGTTAATTGGATATAATTCAATATAGATATAAACTGATTGTTGGTCAAACTGTTTACAACAGCAACAATTCTGATTATAAGCTTATAGTGTAACTCCATCTAGATGAATGAAATTTTTATCTTTGCCATCTTAAACTTTTGAAACTATTTTAAAAATAAGTTGCCAAAGATACTCTAGGTGTTAAATGCAGTCATCTGGGCTAATTTTCTCGGCTTAACTTCACATATGGTCAGTATCTGCACAGATAAGCAGATTATAAGATTAACTGTTTAGCATGTAATTTGAAGATTGTGTTTACTGCTTTCCACTCACCATTGCAGCTGTCAAATTGGTCAGCTGTAATGTGCGGTGGTTTTTAAAATATGAGATGAAATGGTTATAAATTTGTGACAAGAACATCTTGGCATTCAGAGCAAGGAGAAATTTGGAATTTGAACTAAAGAACAATTGCACCAACAAAGCCCAAATTCTAGGGGTAGTAAATTGGAGAAATCAGCTGTTTCAATTAGGCAACAATCTATTCTAGAAGAGCAAGGCTTTAATTCAGAGTTGCATTGTCTGGTTTTATAAAGGGAGGTTAACAAATGGTGTTAAGATATAGAAAGAACCCCAATTATCAGTAAATAATTTAAAAACGTTTGGCTCATAACCAAAAGGGTTATAAGGCCAAGTCAGAACCAAAAGGAAAATAGAAAAGTGCGCAATATAAAAGAAGGGATGTTTCCTTATCAGGGAAAAGATGAAAATATCCTCTGCACTACCAAGTTCCCGTCGTTTTTGAAAACATCATCACTTCCAAACTACTTAATAAAACTCTAACTCTGACTGATTGACAATGCACAGCCTAAACCCGTGGGTCTAGAAGCATAACATTTTCCACATGAGTTTCTTATATGATGTAGGTGAGCACTAAGAAAATTTTTTCTGTAAATCTAAAGTAAAATAAAAAGCTTTATATTTAAGAAGTTAAAATTTTTATGTTCTAATGGTAATATATATCATTACAGCTGAGCGGTTTTAATTTATTTGATTTTATAGTTTAAATGGTTTTGCTAAGTGGTTGGTGGGTTTAGGTTGAATAGTAAGCTTGATGGTTTTAGTAAGCGTCTAATTATTGGTTAATTCAATAAGTTAAGAGGTTTTGGTAAATTGTGGAGATTTTTAGTTGTTTCAATAAGTTTTGTTTGGTTGTGACAAGCAATTGGTGATTGGTTGATTTGGTATATTTAGATGGTTTTAGCTAAGCAGTTTAGTAGTTTATCTATGATATAAAATCTAAACAAAAATCTCAATTTAAAATGGTTGTTTATTAAACCTGAGCAATGGCAGGTAATGCCAAAAGCTATCTATAATATATAATAATAAACAAATATAAAAGCCAGATTAATGATGAATATGCAATAAGTTAGCTTAATTTATAAAAACCAAAAGTCTGACTAAGTATAGGAGCACTTCTTCAAAAGCAAGGTGCATGATCTAATTATGTTTGGTAATAATTTAACCCTGGTAAGGTTATGCTAAGGGTAGGAGAGATCTAAATTATGGGAATGGACATATTGCTTAGTTTAAGGAGTGGCTTAGTTTTGCTTATAATTTAAGATCAAAACCCAGTTTAACTTAATTCTCCCAAGAGAAGTGAATTATACAGGTCAAATTGAGAACCTTCTTTTTTTAAGTCAAAAATGAAGTTACCATATATTATATATAGAAAATTGGTATTTAAGCAAAGATTCAAGTAAGCTGGTACTTATTTAGATAATTAGCAAGGTGGATTATCACAGAAACAAAGTGCACTATGTATTTAATGTTTATAGAAATGTTAATAGATTAATATGGGTTTTTGAAAGTTCAACACTATTAATTATAAAGTTTTTGAGTGAATTCCATTTAATTTTTCTTCTATATCTGGAGTTACTATTGTTGTAATAAGTATAATTATTTTAATTCAAATTTTCCATTTTATTCTACATGCACTCATCAAATTTTCAGACTTTTGACTATAAACTCATATTCTCAATACATATAAACATGCCCAAAAGCGATGTAGCTTAAGATGGTTTCTTGTACTGGTGTCATATAACTCCCAGAATATTGAATTTGCATGTTTATGTAAATTGGTAGCGTTTGGCCCTAACATGCCTACCTTAAATATTTTTAATAAATCTTATTAACGCTGTATATAAAGTAATATAGAAAAACTAAAATTATTGTTCAGATACTGGTTCACTCCTTACAAAATCAGAATGGGACCACCATATGATCTTCTTTTTATTAAGAAAGTTCATCCAATTTGGCCCAGTAGTTTCATAGTAATGCTCAAACGAACATGAAAAAACATATACAGTTTAGATTGAAAACCACCTTTTTTGAAGTCAGTTAAAAGTCTAATCCAAAACATTTATTGTTTGCCTAATAAACCTGAGCAACGCCTGGTAACACCACTATATAAAATCCAAAAAATGATTTGAATCATCTGATAAGCTATAAACACTAAGCAAAGCGTGGGTAATCTGATAGTAGTAATAGAATATATATATTTATCTAAATTTTTAAATTTATTGCGAGGAAGGCTGACCATGGGATGGACACTTCCAAATTTGACCCAAAAGAGACAAAACTTAGTAACAGGGAAGGCACCCCAGAGAAGCGATGCTATCTCTTGTTGCCAGCGGGAATGCCACTTATGGGGAGGGGGAGGGAACGTGTGAAGGGGCCGTAGCCACAATTGAACACGTGTGGAGGAAAGGGTCTGACTTGATGAACCAAACTGGGAACCAGGAGGAGACCAGCTGTTGGCAACGTGGTGAAAGGTATCAAAACATCCACGCCTGAAAGTGGTCCACCAAATGAGACCAGAATCTGTGGACAGCTTCTGGGAGGGTGGGGGTGGAGCCTGCAATGGCATCCAAAACAATCGTGTGGATAGTCCACATGGCGATTGCAACCACCAGAGCATGGAGGGAGGGTGGAAGGGGGGAGGCCATTGATAAAGCAAACATATCTCTTGACAGACTGAAGGGATGTGTTTGATTCCGGCCCAGTAGACGTTGAACTTCGCGCCATATCACTTTAGAGGTAGGACACTTTTTCAGGCGGTGGAACAGCGTTCCATACTGGCCACACACGACGCAGGATGAGTGTAAAGCGTTAGAGCGCTCAGCTGTATGGTACACCCGCCTCAGGCAGCGCCATACATGGGAACAGATTTGAGGCTGCAACAGAGGATGGTGTGCATATTTCCAGGTAGTTTTTGGGTCTCAATGGAGTAAGGGATGTCCATCATGTCCAGGTAGTCCACCCTGGATAGGACATGGGGCCATGTGGGGATCACGCCATCTTGGATGGGTAGCCCCTGTACCTCTTGTGTGAACTGAGGAGAGGGGCGGCCTCTCTGGGCTGTGTGTCTGCTAATATGAATTCTCCACTCAGCGCTCCGAATGAAGTGGAGGATTCGTTTGTAGTGGGTTTTAGTCCCGTGAGGACCTGTGGCTGATGGGTGTGAAGCCAGGTATTTCATCAGGGAGTGAGGGTTCGATGGATTGTTGAGGCTCAAGGCATGGGAGAAGTTGGAGTGGGCCGCGCGGGACCAGTGTTGGGAGGGGAGCGTAGGGGCGGTGATGGCCGCAATCCAGGTGCCCAGGATCTTGGCAGCATGAGCTTTGAAGTCAAGCAGGCCCAAGACACCATGATGATGAGGGCCAAACATGACCTCTAGCCATACTGGTGGTGGGCGGCCTGACCAAAGCCATCCTTACAGCAGGGCATACAAGGATTTGAAAAAGATTTGGGAGAAGGGGGTGGCGTGGGCTCCAAACCAGACTTTGGAGAGGAGCATAGAGTTGGCTAAAACAACCCTGCCAGTAAGGGAAGTAGGGTGGGCTCTGAGGGAGGCGATGTGCTTCGTCAAATTGTCTAGAATATGACTCTCCATTACTGCTGATGTTTACCCGCCTGCCTCCACCCACACGCCCAGATGGCGGACTGGCCCTATGGAAGGGCGTGGCACGAAGGGGAGCACCAGTGGGGCGGTGTGGGGTGAGCTAAGAGGCGAGCACGTGTGCGTGCAGATGGGCTGGGCTGGGCACTGGTTGCTGGGGCCCAGCAGGTTTGATACCGACCAAGGAGGATGATTTTGGTTTTGGAAGCATTCAGTGCAGCGTTACTTACCCGGGAGTACTCCTGGATGAGAGCTTCAAGTGCGCGTGCATCTTTATTATTAGACACCCCCACCACACAGTCATCTGCAAACGCCATCATCTTGACTGGGGCTTGTCCTGGCACATGGACCCCAGTGAGTTGAGCATTCACGTTTCAAAGTAGCGGGTCAAGGCTGAAGTTGTATAAGAGTGGGCTAAGGGGGTCCCCTTGTCACAAGCCCCTTTGAGGGCGGACTACATCCGTTAGGAAGCCAGGGCCACGTACTGCCATTGTTGCAGATTTCGTGAGCAGCATCACCCAGTTGATGAAGCGAAGGGGTAAGCGGAATTGATGGAGGCAGGCCCTGAGGTATTCCAAGTTTACTCTATCATAGGCCTTCTGTTGGTCCAAGAATACAAGTGCCCCAGAGGCTGTGGACTGGCATGCGTTAGCCACAGAGTGCACGTTGTCCCAAATTGACCTTCTGGGTATGAAACTGAATTGTTCTGGGGAGATGGTGGCAGATGCTACAATCCCTAAATGGTTAGCCATGATTTTTGTTAAAATTTTGTATCCATGTTAGCTAAAGAAATGGGGCGCCAGTTGGCTAAGTCTAGCTTGTCCCCTTTCTTGAAGAGTGTGACGGTGAAGGCCTCATGTCCTCCTGGTAGGAGGCGCGTTTCCAGAAGGCTCTGGTTAAGTGAGGCAAGCAGTAGTGGGGATATATATTTGAAGTACTTTTTATAGAATTTATATGGAATGTCATCTGGGCCTGGGCATTTCCAGTTTGGTGCACCATGAATGGCTGTCCATAATTCGTTTGGATTAATCAAATATATTATTTCCAGGTATCAGGATGTGGTGCGGATGTGGTTTCAGTTGAGAAATTCCGCCACTTCAGCTGGCTGAATTGGATCAGATCAGTATAACTTGGAGTCATACTTTTGTGTTTCAATTGCCACTTCAGCTGGTGTATCCACAATGGAATCATCCGATCTTTGCACCTGTGTTCAGGCCACACTCTGGCATGGTGCGAAATTTTTTTAAAAAAATATGCGGTATACTTGTCACCCTCTGTAGTGCGTTTGGCCCTGTACTGAACACAAACTCAATGTTTGTGTTGCCTTTTGAGCGCGTTGAGGTGGGCGGCTGCCTCCGCCCACTTCCAGCCCCATGCAGGGCTGTATCCTGTGGCTGGGATGTTGGACTCCAGGTGTGCCAACTCTGCCAGAGCGCGCGAGATGATGGCTGATGTGGCTCATGAGCGTCAGGAGGAGAGGTGGCGAGAGTGGCGGATGGTATCCTCTTTGAAGACTGCCCATGTGGAGATGGGGTCCGTGCAAAAATGGTGTAACGAACTTTTTTGCCAAAGTTGCTGATTCCACCCAAGTGGAAAATCCTGGCGACGCAAGTTCAGGAGGGCGGAGTTTGCACCAATGTGGGGCCTTAGCCACTGTGACAGGTAGGTGGTAGGTTATTGAGACCAGCCGATGGTTGGAGAATTCAATTTTTGTTGTTTTGAAGTGGGAAATGTGGGGTTGGAATTTCGCCGGCATAAGGATAAGGTCTATGCAGGTCATGGACCTTAATTGGTCATTGTGGATGTGGGGTCACATCATGTTTTTGAGCAGCGGGGCTTGCTGTGGCAGTGCATCCATTAACCCAAGGGTGCCCTTTAGAACGCGAAGTTCTACGTGACCCTGGGGGCGTGGGAGGAGGAAGGCCAACAGTCTGTTGGTGTGTTTAGCCAACAGTTCATATCGCTGACTACAAAAGGGTCTGGGGGTAATGGGAGGGATTTGACTGACGAGAAAAATTCCTGACATTCTCATGCACAGGTTGGGGCATAGATTTTGATGATAGCATGTGCCACGTCAGCCCATGAGAAAGTGACAATGAGGACTCAGCCATTGAGGAAGGATTCTGATGATAAAAATTTGAAAAAAATTGTTTTTCTGAACTAGCACCCTGCAGTGCTCTGACCAAAAGGATAGGGATGGGAGGAGCATTGTTTCCCAAGCATCCTTGGAACCTCGCGGATAGTGGGACTCCTGGATGGCCAGGATATCCATGAGTAAATTTTTTGTAAAAAACTCAGTTTTCTAGCCTGGGATGGCGAGGCCTTGAGTCTGGTGATATTCAACGTCCCTAAGGTGAAGGTTCCCCCATTGCACCTTAGGTGCGAGGGGGTGGGCACCTGATCCCACTAGCCTCCTCTAGATCCCCATGAGCCTTCATGGCAGCGCGGGTGTTTGCAGCAACGCTATCAATAGTTTTGTTGATTTTAGCAGAAAGGTTCGCGTTGGCTTTTGCCTTCACTTTTTGTTTCCCTGACGTCGAACAAATTTTTTGTGGTGCAGATGAGTTTGGTGCACCATTGAGTGGGTCAAAATTTTTTTTTCAGGTAGGTTGGAAACCAAGTCAGTTTTGACTGGAGCTTGGTTGTAAAGATTGGGTGAGATTGAGTCCCCTATTGGATCCTCAGATTGAGTGGCCCAATCAGCATGGGCTTCCCAATCTGATTGGTTGATGGATTCCCAAGTTGCTTCTGCCATGTAGGTTTTGATGTTCTCCTGGCGTTGGGAGTGTGGGATAGCAGTGGTGACTTTGGCCGCTTCCTTGGCCGCGGCCCTGCGGGCCTGCTTGGCCTTCTTCCGCTCTTGTGGGGAAATAGGTTTTACCAGTAGGTAGCAGCCTTGTGCTCCCCACAGGAAAGCCTCTTTGCTTGCAGTTGGTTTGTAGAGCACCTCTCCGCTGGCCATGGCCGCCGAGGGGTGCTCTTGGAATGTGATGCCCTCCTTGGTGGGGCATGCATGTGCCTTATGGCCAAACGCATCACAGTGGGTGCAGATGGGGGGCGCGCTTTCTACGGTTACCCAGAAAGGGTGGGTGGTATGCCCTTCAATATTGATATATGTGGAATGTGGGATCTAGGTTAGGTCCTTCGCAATCTCCTCAGTTGGGGTTAGAACCGCGATGGCTTTGCTGGTGCACAGGTGTGGCATCAGCATAAAGCATTACATCTCAAAAGATTGTATTTTGCCATAAATGGTGAGACCATCTTTCAGGTGTTGCTCCAAAATGGCACGTTTTACCATAGTAGACAAAAAGCCAAACGTGAGGAAAACTTGGCTGGATTTTGTCCATCTAATGAATTTGGTTTCAACGACTAATTGCCCTTTGGGGAGGTTGATCACTACATGCACCACAGCAGCTTCATCTGCTGCCTCCTTGTTTTTGAAACTGAGGTCCAGCCAACTGCGTGACATGGAGTGAGATGTGACGTACACTGCAGTCAGGAAAAAAGTGTGCACATCCCCACAAAATTTTTCCCATAGAGCTGTTTGTTGGATGTCCAAAAACACATGGACTCTGTATTCCACCAACGAGAGTGGTTGGGAGTGCGGCTTGTTGATGTACTGGTTGCATCGTGCTTGCCAAGTGAGGATTTCTGGGAAATAGTGACCACCAGTTTTTTTTAAATTTTTTTCTATTCCGCCAGTTTCTCCGGGGTGTTTTTGAACGTTTGAGGCCGTGGGCCTACCACCTGCTCCTCTTACCTTACTTGCTCAACTGCTCCCTGACATGGGCGCAGACTAATATCCTCTGTGAGATTATCAAACTAGAATCAGACTTGAATTGAATAAGTTGCAAAAGTGATTGCAACGAGAGAGAGAAGTTTTTTATATATCTTTATCTACCTTTAGTTTAAAGTTATATAGCTCATTAGCTTAAGATATGCAGTTTATTACCAATCTTAGCCGTAGATGACAAATAAACATTCCATTTTTCAGTGCTATAGTAGTTTTACACCAATGCTACTAAGAAGCCATATCTAAAGAGTCATTCCATGAACTTGGCTAGAAATTCATAAAGTAATCTTAAACTTCAAATTTTCTTGCCATCTTGACATATGTACAAAGTTGTCAGTGATATTTTTTTGTACTCAACAAGTGTTTGACTATATTTTCTTATGGTTTTTAAGATGGTGAGTATGTAAAGTATCATAGGACCATAGCAATATTATGCTTGTTGAAAGCAGCACTATGGCGTTCTAATCTAGATAAACAGGTCTATACAAAAAACAATAGATACAATTTGAGGACAGTAATATGGGTAAAAAACGCAACAACAAAAACTTTATATCAGGAATAAGGTTATATTAATCATAGATAGAAGCCCATTGTAGCATCTGGTACTGCTGGTTGCTCAGAGGCTTGCTTTATCAATCTTAATAGTAAACTAAAACTAATCTACTTAGGAAAAGAAGACCCTCTTACAGATGGAAATATCACTCAGATATATTCTCTCTACCAAAATTTCATTGGTGCATTTCTTGGTTACTAGGCAGCATTTAAAAGAGGTAACCTAATGGCGTAATATCCAAATTAGGTTAGGAAAGTGAATAAATTGGGTTCAGAGAATTTCCAACATAAGATCAATACACCTGGTTGCAATAAAATATTTCAATGTAAGCAAATTACCAATGGTTGAACAAAACAATTATAAGGTAACTTATTACCAATGTTCTTATGCCAATGTAGGGCAAAATGGCATATTAATGATGATTTAAAATAGGAAATTTAGGCAATTAAGGTCACGGCGTCAGTACCCTATTTTTAAGGGATTAGAAATGTGCCAGCAAGGATTAAGGATTTTATTAATAGTAAATTGATAATTGACCAACTTTATATAAAAACGTGGGCCATGGGATGTAATGATTACTAAGAATGTATTAGTTCTTTTATCTGAGATTAATGTATATAAAGCTAAGTTAAATATAAACTAATGGTTAATCAAACCAAAATACAGCAATGCTGAAGACCATTATTTATTTATATAAATTTGGCCTTAGAACATGAATTTTTACACAAAATGTAGGTTTTCAAAATTTCTTTTTTTAGTACTGGTGGGGCCAACCCTAGCGGCAGGGAGCTATACATCTTTATTTATGGCTCTCAGAAAAAATTAAAAAGCCCACATCATTGCATGGCGGCAATCCTAAGTTACTATAATGGATGAGGAAGGGGTTCATGGCTTATTGTCTGCCATGGATTTGAGAATATGCACAAGAATGGACAAAATGGGGTTTGGGGCATTTATCAAATGGGGAGGAAGGTGGAAGAACGTCAAATTTGTTTTTTAGGATGTATGTGGTATGTAGCGCCTCAACATATTGGGTAAGTTGACTTTTAGCGTATCCAGAAGTTCTGGCACACAAGCAAAACGCTTGAGTTTATTAGTGGGTTTGAGAGTAGTGAGGATCAAACAGTGGCTGCTTATCTGTGTGATTCATAAGTTACCCACTGAAAATGCAAGCTCTTCAATTTGATCTCTGGCATCTACAGGGTTATCATCCAGGAAATTGGGATAGTTAATTCTTTCACAAAGTGGCTCCATAGCGACATAAAGCGCTTGAAAAAGTGGGGAATTTGTGGGGCAGCCGCAGCTTTGACAGCTGTTGGCGGTGGATTTATAGATGAGAAGCCATTGCAAAGGCAAAAGCGGCGCTGGAGATTCAGATTGAAAAGGTAGGGCGAAAATTATGGCTAATCAAAATTGAGAATGACAGCATAAGGTTCTTGGTGTCATCCTAAATAATTATTAAGACAAATGGATTGGAGACAGGCAAACTGGGTCTAAAATAGGAGATAATTAGATGGAAAAGGGAGCAGTTGTCTACAGACCACTGATCAAGGAGATTTGACCAGTGCCTGAGATGCTTTTTGCTTTGGAATAGTTCAATAAGTTTGACTCATATTGGCTGGCGCATTAGAATCTAAGTCCACAGTTTGAGGGAAGGAGTATTGGGCCCCATTCATGAAATTCTTCTGGAATGGTAGTGGTGCTGATGCCAGAGGGAAGAGGGAAGAGGGAAGAGGCTGCAGAGGTGACAAAGGAAGGGCACTCATGCTTTAAATAAACTTAACTGAGGCATGAGGAGCAGATAGTGCAGCCATTTTCCATTTGGTCACAGAGTGGATGGTCAGTAGTGGAGCAGTTCATGACGCTAGGGAATTGCAATATGAGTATCCTGGTGGAAGAGGCGGATTATCACAAAGGCGCTAGGCCCTGAAAGTCAGATGGCCCTATTTGAAACCACAAACTTCTAGACAGGGGCAGCATTGTAATTGGCTAAACCCCTCCATGAGCTCATGGCATAGCTGCTTGATGGAGATATGGTTGTGCAAGCTGGCAAACAGAACCACAAGAGTGTTTTCTACTTAAAATATACAGCAAATGTTGGATATAAGAATATTTTTATAAGCAAGCAGCATTGTTGCTGCAACCATGGTGTAGGCTTCACAAGAGAAACAGAGGTCAAAGTACCCCTTTAAGTGATGAAAATTAATAAAACTTGAGGGCTTAAATACCTTTTGAGACATCTTAATGATGGATACACTTGCATAATGGAAGAAGTTTGTATACTTTACCTGAAGGCCAAAGTGCAAAATTCTCTGGGGGAGCACCAGAGGCTTCAAAGCACCATCTGGGATCATGCAAGGTGGTCGGCTAGATCCCAAGAGGGGACAAAGTGACTGTTGGGAATTGGGGGCTAATGGAGCCAGCCCATGAGCACTTTTTTTTTTTTTAGTACTAGATGGTCCCCCATGAGCACTTTGACAGCAGTAAAAAAACTTCAGGAGGTGGCATGTCACCACCTCATGTGGGGCAGCAGGTGTTAAGCTTATTGACATTCAGTGTTTAATATAGTGAGATGGCAAAAATTGTTGTTTATGAAACTACAAATCTTGTTTAATCAATAAAGTTATTTTGGCGGTAGGTTTTCTTTCTAAAGTGACAATTTGTATCTATATACTTGATGCTTACTTATTTTTTATAACCTTTAAATATTTGTGTAATACTCTGCTTCTATATTTGCATATTAAAGTCTTTTATGCTTGGTTGCAAGCAGTGTTAGCTTAAACTTATTAAGCTGTATAACAGTTTACAATCAGTTTTAGCAACAACTATGTGCTTAATTTTATACAATATAAGCATTCTCATTATATTTTAGGCTACAGTTTTTATTCCATATAGTTAAATAAATCAGGGGTTTCAAAAAACTCACACTATGTATGAATTATTAAAGTGTCCAAGCAAGTGATTGATAAAAGAATGAGGAGGGGCTTATTAAAACCTTTGTCTGATAAAAACTGCTGTTTATAAGGACTATCTCATTTGATAAAATTCACAATAAAAATACCTTAAAAATTACTAAACTTATAAAGACCATCTGGATTATACAAAAAGCTATGCTAGATAATTTATATAGACATAATAGCAGTGAAATATGTATATGAAAAAGTATTGGAACTAAAACAAATTAAAGTTCTTCATGAGTTACAATGACTTTAAAATCTGATACAAATTATGTTAAATTTTCTTTTGCAGTTTGTGTTAGAACATTGAAAAGCAAGTCCAATAACTTTATTCATCAAAAAGTAATTTAAGATGTAAGGGAAAAGACGCATTAGTCAAATCTTTTATGTTGTATGTGATCAGATATATTTTAAATTTAGCTTTAATTATTTGCAGCAAAATTAGCCCCAATAAACTATAATTAGGAATTAGGGTTCCTCTATTACAAAAGTTTTTCTTTCTCTTTATCAACTTTCTATTTAATCATAGTATAGATAAGACACCACAATCTATCAGGGGCATTTTTTCTAGATTCTTTTATAAATAATTATATGATGTTTAAAAGCTGCGGGTTTCATGATCTTATTTTACTCTCATATAACTTAGGAAATATACTTTATTTTTAAATGTGTTAGTTATCATGTATTGTTTAATCAAGCCATAATGTTATACATAATGCAAAATTCCCTCCTAGTTATGGCTGTTATGGTTCATTCCCTAATTGAGAATAATTTTCAACATTTTTGAAGCCTACAAGATAAAAGATTTTCATGACTCCAGAGACAACTATTTTACTTTGCTTCACTTTTCTTATAATAGACAGATGCACAACTTATATGTATTACTATAGTAACATCAATTTATTTTCATCATGTTTATCTTAATTTTCAAGTTGATCCATCCAGAAGAGAAACCTTTTTATTATTTAACCGAGGTAAGCCAACCAGGGGATGGACAATATGATATATGTAATGGGATAGGGGGAGGTGAAGTGTAGCGATATTTAGGCACCCCAGAGTAGACGAGCTACCCCTGTTGCCAGCCAGTACCACCAGGTATAAGGGGGTTTAATGGCTTATCCAAAAAAAGGGTTTTTTCTGTTATGGAGCAGGTGTGGAGGAAGGGGTTCATATGCAGAAACCAGACTGGGAACCATGATTCAACAAGTTGTTGTTGCTTTAACCTCATGTATCCATATAGCCAGGTTTGAAAGTGTTCCAGTATGTTTAGTTAAAATATGCTAATTGTCCCACGAATGTTGGGCACAGCTCCCTTGAAGGCATCCAGTGTATGGTGCGGATTGTCCACATTGCAATGGCGACTATCAGGGAGTGGAGTGTGGGTGGTATTGGGGATTCAAGTTAGAGTGCGAGGAGGCTTCTTAGATTGACACCTCCTGGCCATTTTGGGTTTTTAACAGATGCGAAACTTCCTGCCATATGGCTCTAGATGGGGGGAATGCTTTGAGGCGGTGGTACAGGGTGCCATCCCCTCCACACACTGCACATGCTTCATGGAGTGAGTTGAGTGATCTGCTTTTCTGTAGGCTCTTCTGAGGCAACGCCAGGTGTTAGCTCTTACCCTTGTCTGGAGGAGCGGATGATATGTTAGCCTCCATATTGCCTTCTGTGTTGTGAGATCATAGGGGATGTCTAAAGCATCCAGGTATTCTATTCTTACGATGAATGGGGCCACGTCATGTGTAGCCCTCTGGGGGTGGTTGTCTGGTTTCCTTAGCATGAAGTGAGTTCTGGGCTTTCCACTTCCCTGACTAGTGCCTGTGAGAGTGACAATCCACCCAATGTGCCAAATGGTGTGGAGGAGGCGTTTGAAGTGAGGGGGGTTCCATGTGGGCCCGCTGCATTGGGGCGGTATGCAAGGTATGTGAGCAGGCTTGATGGGTTGTGTAGGTTGGATAGTTTGAGAGCCTGTGCAAAGTTGGCCCATGCCGCTCTGGACCAGTGTTGTTTTTTGGAGGTCTGGGGCTAGGACTTCCTTTATCCAGGTGCCCAATATGCAGTTGGCGCGGACCTCAAAGTCTATTAAGCCCATGCCTCCGCTGGAGCATGGGAAAAAGAGTGTTTCCACCCATACAGGTGGCAGGGACCCAGGACACAGCCATCCCTGGATAAGTGCTTGGATTGAGGATATGAATGTAGGTGAGAAGGAGATTGCGTGGGCGTGGATTACAGAATTAGAAGGATGAGTGAGTTGGCATCTTTTACTCGCCCTGTTAGTCCTGTGGGATTTTCCCTTGAGGGAGGTGACATGGTTGGATACCCACTGTAGTAGATTGTTCTCAATTGTCTCATTGGCATACCTCGCTGTTTCCAGCCATATCCCAAGGTGGCGGACAGGGTTGATTGAAGGAGGTGATGCAAAGGGGAGGATGAGGGGGTTGTTCCTTAGTGGGGGGCTGTGAGGTTTGGGTGTTGTAGCCCAGTTATTAGTGTACCTGCCTAGGAGGAATAATTTCCATTTTCCTTTTGTTGAGCGACGCGTTGCTCACAATGGAGTATTCCTCCAGAGTGCATTCCAGCTGTTGGTAATCATTGTTGTTAGCTATAACTGTCACAAAGTAATCCGCAAAGGCTAGTATCTTGACTGTTGGTTGGCTTGTGCGGTTATGACCATTAGGCGTGAGTCAGCAACGTGTAGGAATGGATCAATACTGAAGTTATAGAGCAGTGGACTGAGGGGGTCCCCTTGTTTGAGCCCTCTGTGCGGTGTGATCTTGTTAGTTAGGAAGCCAGGGATGCATAAAGCCATGGATGCTGATTCTGTAAGGAGCAACGCCCAGTTTATGAATCTTAGTGGGAGCTTGAAGGTGCTTAGGCATTCCTTCAGTTACGGCCAACTAACGCGGTCATATGCCTTCTCCTAGTCTAGGAATACCGCTCCAGTTGCTTTGGACTGGCATATGTTGGCGACGAGTGTATATTGGTCCATATTGAACGCCCTGGTATGAACCCAAACTGATTGAGCACAGGACTTTGGAGGCTATTGTGCCTAATCTAGTGGCTAAAACTTTTATAAGTAGTTTTGTATCAGTGTTAGAGAGTGTAATTGGGCGCCAGTTGACCAGGTCTAGTTTGTCGTCCTTCTTAAACAGGGTTATGACATTGGAGTCCTGGCCACTAGGAAGAAGGCGTATCTCCAGCAGGCACTGGTTCATTGATGCCAAGAGGAGGGGGAAAATTTGCTTGAAGTATTTTTTGTAGAACTTGTAGGGTATCCCATTAGGCCCTGGGCATTTCCTACATGGTGCATCACAGACTAAGACCCAGAGCTCCTCCTGTGTGATTAGGTTTAGAAGGTTATAGTCCGGCGGTGCACTTTGTATTCCAGTGGTGTATATAAAATCTTTAATTTTTGGGGGTAAGTTGGGGTGTCCCAGTATAGTTCAGTTAGTAGCGGTGTACTTCCGCCTTGACCTCCGCTGGGTCAGTTGCCATGGTACCATCATCTTTGCAGACCTGTGTGCATGCGGGCTGGTTGCTGCAGGAGTGAAATTAGAAGAAGAAGTATGTTGAGCAGGTTTCGCCTCTTTTATGGACTTAACTTTTCTTGATACTTTGATTCTGTGCTGGTTTTTAAAGATGAGGGCGTTTAGGCTGGCGGACATTTCCGCCCTTTTGCACCCCCAATTGGGGCTATAGCCAGACTTTGGGGTTTTGAGCTCAAGGTGGTCAGTTCCACTAAGGTGCGCCTAATTGTGGCTGTGTCAGTGGTATACTTATGTGAGGTGAGATGGCGAGTTTTATTTATTAGTTTGGCTTTGAAATTTGCCCTGGTTTCAATGGGGTCTGATATGAATGGAGTAAAATTTTTGGGTTCACGGCCTCATGTTTGACCCAGTTGGATATTCTGGGCAATTTTATGTTTTCTGGGTGTAGCTTCCTTCAGGTCGACGCCTGTGTGAGAGTTTGGGTTGGCGAAAGCTGAACTGAAATGAGTCAGTGATTGGAAAAATTGATCAATTTGTTGAGAAGTTGGAGATGTTCAAGAGGTGTGTTTTTGGGGTGAGGATGCAGTTGATGCGGCTCATTGAGATGAGCTTTCCCTTGAATATGTTGGGGCGTGTCATGTGGGGAAGGAGTGGTGACCTGAGGAAGGGTATTGTGTAGGCCAAGGGATGCCTTCATTGCATGGAATTTGATGTGCCATGGGGGGTATCCCCTGGGTTTAGGCCATTGGTCCATGTCAGGGTCAGACCAGCAGTTGAAGTCGCCCAACTTTATGGTATCTGGTGGGAGGGTGAGTATTGGGATGGTTTTGAGAATTATTTCCTCTTAGCTGCAGTGCACGGTGCATAGATGCATGCTATCAAGATTGTGTCTTCTTGGCTTGCAATCGTTGCTACCAGGATGTGGCCATTCAGATATGAAGAGGAGCTAGTGATTTTTAATTTTTTGTTATTTTGGATGACCACCCCACAATGGGACATCCATACTAATAGGGATGGTGAGACCCTGGCTGACCAGTATCCCTCTTCCTCCTGTAGGCAGTGGGTTTCTTGGAAGGCTAAGATATCTACAGGGGGTTTTTTCAGGAAGTTCAGCTTTATGGCTTGGAACGCTTGAGCCCTGGCTCTCGCAATTTTTAGCGTCCCTATTGACACTGAGGTGCCTGCGGCGCCTCAGGATTAGTTGGGAGGGCCATCTGGCCCTAACCCACCGTTCATTATCCTGAATCTGAGCCATGTCACTGGGCCAGTCCACTCTGTGTTAATTGTCTGATCCCTTACCCTGCGCCAATTTTGTGCAGGTATTGCGGTTCAGTGCAGTGCGCTTATTGTTTTCTGTGGTTGTGGGGTTCAAATTTGTAGAATGGGTCCCGCATTTTAGCCCATAGTGAACCTGAATTGTCCTGCTAAGTTCACTTGATTTATAACATGTGGTGATTCAGTCAAATTTTTGAGAAAATTTTCAGCTTGGGCATTCTACTCTGATTGGTTGGCTCAGTTGATTTCCTCTATGTCCTCCTGAATTAGGCCAGGGTCAATGGAGGAGGCTGCAAGTGATGCAGCCTTGGCCGCTGCCCGTTTACAGGCCTTCTGTACCACTTTTCATAGTTTGGGTGATACTGGGTCTATGAGGATGTATTGCCCATCCTCTCCACAGAGGAAGACGTGGTTGGTGTTAACTATTTTATTGAAGTCATCATCTTTGTTAATGACATCTTCACAGAAGTCTGGGGCCAAAATGCCCTCCTTCATGGGGCATACATGTTCCTTGTGCCCCAATGCTGTGCAGTGGTTGCAGATAGGTGGTGCGCATTCCAGTGTGACGTGGAATGGCTTTGATATTCCACTGTCCAGGAGGTTAAACACCACTGTGCGTGGGATTCTTGTGAGGTCCGTGGCCACCTCAGGGATTGGGTTAATTACAGCAATTACCTTTCCTGTGCACAGGTCAGCATCAGCTGAAACCGATGTAGTTCAAGTTGTTTAATTTCTAGATAGATGGCAAGTCCATGTTGGAGCTTCTCCTCAATTACCTTGTGGGGAAGGTTGGTAGTGAGTGAGTCAAAGGAGATGAATAAAGTGTATGCTTTGTTCCATCTGGTGCGCGCAATGCGCACAATTCATTTGCTCTTGGGGAGGGCAATTTTGATGCAGACTTTTGTGGTGGCGTCTGCATCTTCTTCAGTTTCAAAGCCCATATCGATCCAGCTGTGGTGGATGGTATGGGTGGTAACATACACCGCATGGGGGAAAAGGGAGGCCTGTGCCTCGCCCACTTTCTCCCACAGGGTTGGAGAATCAACCCCTAGGAAAAGTCAGAGCCCATGATCTACCTTCAATAGGGGTTGAGCATACTGGATTTCCATGAATAAGTTTTGTTTAGTGGTGAACTCCAAAAACCCACAAGGTGTATGAGTTTGTGGTTTCTTGGCAGCATTGGTTCCTGGTCCCCCCATGGCGTTTCTTGCCCTTTGGCACACCGTTTGCCCATTGCCTGATATGGCTTTCACCCAATTTTATTGGGGTTTGTTGAAATCACCCATCTCTCCTATGTGATTATCAAAAATCGGTGTTAAAATCGAATCATGGTAAGTAATGTTATCATTATGGGAAAGAAAAGCTTTTCAAAAGAAAAACTTATTTTCAAAGATAAAATATGGACTCAGATGCCTGTAATCATTGTAAAGTGGTGGCCTTCACTGTCTAAAAGCTTACTCTCTTTGTAAAAACTCAGAGTAAACTAGTCATTCTGTCAGGATTCTCCCAGTAAATTTGAAAGCCTTGACCTAGGGATTCAACTGCTATGCTCCTTTTAGAAGCTAAAATATGCTGAAATGATAAAATGATCCAATGATGATGAAAATAAGAATTGATTCACTTCAAGTAATTTAAAAACTGAAATCAAAGCATTGATTTTGAGAATTCACTTAGATTTTCTTGAACTCAGATAATACCTACATCTTTATATTATCTCCTAGTTTTATCTGATATTAAGGTGATAGTCCAATTCCCCTTTAAATGTTTATACTATTTTCTATCCATCTTCACATTAGGATTATCCACTTGGATCTGCAGACCACGTGCCTTTACTAAGGGTTATCACAATGATCCTGTTAATCCCACACTAACTTCCTTAATCCCCTAGCACTTATAAATAGTGTGTTTATAATTCTAATAAGATACTTTTTTACGCCTACTTCTGATAAAATTCGTAATTATAGGTTTTATTAAAAGTAAATAAGTTATGAAGTTACCCATGAGAGTAAACTTCGAAGCCCTCCCTTCAGATGGATGTGCTACCAGTGCTTTTCTCCTGGCGGCCTGACACATGCATAAAAGTTCAAGTGCACTACTATATGTTATTTTTGAAGTACTTTTACAATGATACAAAACACATATAGCCTATGTCAAGATTCTGATATGACTGGATTATCAGCCCTGAAGAGCTACAGCAAAATGACGAGAATCAGCTGGTTAGGATGTTTATTTAGGAGTATTAAAGTGCCTTGAGATAAGGCGATATTGGGATATAACAAATTATTAGATCACCTACAAATAAGATGATTAGGTGATGTCAAAATTCGATGAATATAATTTAGATTGCCTCAAACTAAGGCAAAAGAATTGAAGAATACCATCCTGAAACCAATGAGAATTGGTGGAATAGAATAGTCTAATCTAAGAGAATGGCATCATCTGGAGTTGCTGATATATAAGTGAGAGTTGGGGTGATTGAAAGATTATGTTACTAATAGTTCAGAAAGAGCGGAACAGCAAAGAGTTTCTGTATTTATTAAAGTAAATAAAAGTGTTGTTGGGGCAATTGCTCTTCTTTTATTATATTTTCCAGTGTGTTTGGAGGACTGACAATCTCCATATCATCTGTCCATTGTTCAGTGGGTTTGACCTGTGTGACCCTACAGCATATCCCAACGGTATCGCCCAAAATTATAACAGCCTCCTAACACTATAACTCAATTTATGGTTAGCTAACAGCATCTTAAAGCTTGAGTGACCAAGGACAATCAACTTTTCCAGATAAAGCCCCAGATTTATTTGGCCCAAATTTTTCCAGCCTCCCAAGACTTATCCTCAGCGCCTCTTCTATCCTTGAAAGTTTACCAGTTTATAAAACTCATCATCATCTCACCATTAAAGCCACTGCTCCCGCCAACACCTTCCTTGCCAACCCTTTGCATGGCTATGGAGCCATTTATAAGAGTAATTCCTGTCCTAATTTCTTGACTAACTTCCCAGAGGAGGACCATGACGAAAAAGTAGCTAGCATCTGCTGCGGACCACACATTTGCCAATGCTGCCAATTTATATGTCAACCACAATTACCCCTAAACATGCCAACAAATTAAGAGTATTACTTGCGTACCCAAACTGTTTGAATATGCCAGATTTCAGCTCACCTGGTACATCAGGGCTCTTTACACTACAACACTCATTGATGAAGAAGTTTGATGTTTTTTAACCTTCTTCTCCAGCAAACTGATGCCCACACTCCCATTTTGCTCATTATCATGCATGCCCTCAGATATGCGCCTGATGGAGATCCCCCTGACCTCCTTCTCCATCCAATATGGTTGCTTAATCTAGCTACCAAGACGCCATATTAGAATTTTTTATTTTCAGTTTATTTTGGCACCTGAAAGTAAAAACGCATGGCTTCCCCCTCTCAGATTAGCCCCTATATTACTCAAAACAGTCACTGAAATCTTTATGACACAGAAGAGTTAATTAATAATAAATTTTTGGGTTTTACAAAAATTTCTTAGACTCCTCTTGGGATGCCTTCTAGATTTTGAAGCAATTAGGCTTGTTAATTTTTAAGTATTCACAAATATTTGAACTTTGACCTCTAAAGCCTTCATGCCTTCCTCCCAACTTCCTAAACGTCTTATATAAAAATAGGACTAGAAGTACTATGAGACATTACAACCACTTGTGTTGCCAAATTTCTTATTTGAGGAAATCTACATGCTCTTCATCTTGAACAACTGGCACCGTTAACAGCGCGAAAAGCACCCCAAACAATATAGCACTAGAGCAAAATACTTTCCTACTATGATAAATGTTGACTAATCCTTATGCTATTTGTATAAAACCCATACTTCCTGATTTTTTCAGTAAAAGTAGTATGTTACAAAGGACTCTGCGCTTAAAAACTCTTAAAACCTATATTTATTTCATATAAGATTACAACGTTTTTCAATCTGATGTGAATATAAATAATAATTCTTACTTTTTATATATCAGCATAAAATTAGAAAGTAAAGTCTGCTGATAAGTATTCAGGTTTTGTAAGTCTGGGGAAGCATTCCCTGTTCCTCAACTAAGCATAATTCCCCTTCTGCACAAAAAAGTGGTGAAGAAAGCAGTCATCTCTTGTGACCCTGGGTGATTTGGACCATGTGGTGGATGATAGGTGGGTGATGGCATACCTATCAGGGTAAAGCCTGACATTAGTGGCATTCCTGAGATTTCAGATACTATTTATCAGATCAAGAGGATTTGTGTTGAAGTTAGATCGATTATTTGCATATTAAACCATAGTTGTAATGAGTTTTGTTTAACTAATAGCTTAAATTACCCTAATTGTGATGATATTGAGTCAACTAATCGCACTAAAACAAATTTAAGTTGAGACTGAGACGATCCCACTGCTTTCAAAATCATATGCAAGGCGTAATCCCATAAGCTCAAAAGAAGTATAGTGCTTCATTTAAAAATTAACTAAGCTTAGGTAAGTCCATGAAGTTGGATGAGATATAAAACTATGCTATTCAGATGGATAGTATTTGCAGTCAATAAATTATCATATGCTAAATCCTTTAAGTGCATATTTTTATTTTAATAGTTCCATATACTGTATACTAAACAAGCTATACAGTCTAACCATCTATTGTATAAAGCCTGTACCAATTTCAGAGCCTAACTGCAAATCTGGAAATCCTATAACCATGTATGCAGAAACACCTATACCTGAACAAATTACTCTTCCATTACTTCCACGTCCAAACATAGTTGGTGCACAGGACTTAACAGAATTGGAGTGGATGAAGAAAATCCTTCCTTCTTTAGGGTTAAGCCGCCCAATTGCCCTTACCATTCTCTATATGATATGCACTGCCCCTTTGTTATACTGGACCTTTAGCTCAGGGTTAGCAAGTTCACGCTTGCTATCACAAACCGGAAAGAGTAGTACCAGTCCCTGAAAGTACCCCTCAAAGTTTTCTTTCCCCCTTAACTTACCACCCAAGATCTGGCACAGCAGATTAGGGGGGTGCGTTAAAGTTGCAGTGGTGAGAGACTACTGCCTGAGGGAAAGTGTCGGACATCACTCCACTGCAATAGTTCTGGGTTCCACCAAGGGGAACAAAGAATTGAATAGATTGAGGTGCAGAAAAATTGAGAAGATAGCGGCACAATCAGGTTTGAAACCCCATCAGGGTGTTTCCCTTCCTTTGGAAGAGGTGAACTCGACCCCAGTGGCTTCAAGGGCGTAAATTCCATTAATTTTCAATGGAATCATCCCTATGCACTCTGATTATGGCTGCAACCAGTTGCCACCAGACAAAGTGTCACTGACCTGCTAAGAAGAATTGCAGTGGGAGGGAAAATTTAGTGGCAATTTGAGAAAGTTTCAGCTGGTCCGTGGAAGTTCAATTTAGCATCAAGTTAGTTTCAGAATCCTGATCCGCCAGAGTTAAATAGGATCACACTAAACTCTGTTCATGCAAACCTCATTTTTTCCTAAGTCCAACTATTCAAAATAATTGTCTCCCACAAGTATGGTTGTTGGCAAAATTCACGCTTTCTAATAAACAGTTTTTTCCTTAAAGCACAGTTTTCCAGTTAAAATTTTACAATTTTCTGCAGCTGCTGCTACCAAGTGCCATGTTTCCTGGGTTGCTTATAAACTCGGCGCTAGTGACCAATATACTATGTTGCTGCCTGCCCTCCTCAAATAGGAATATCAAGTTATATTGCCTTTTGTGGATGTCCCTACTTTTGGACGCCCTCTGGAGTCAAGATGTAACTTTGCTGTTTATTGGAATTTTGTGAGAAATTACAATATTCAGGCGCTACAAAGGCTACAAATTTGTTAATTTTGTTGCTCTAGCGAAGGTGGAAACAAGGCAACGAAGTTATTAGTTTCGTTGCAGTGTTAATTCTAATTGGAATACTAAACATTGTTTATGGATTTACCAAAATCAAGCTACACGGAACAAAATAAGTGGTACTTTATTAGTTAAAAATCAGGGATTTCTATAGGAGTAGATTTGGTAGTTCTTCATGAGGATCTTCATGCCTCAACTGAGGTAAGATCTTTTCTAATAGAGGACAGATATTGCTGATTATCATTAATATACTTGTGATGGTCAGATTTGATAAAGTTCTTATTCGATGATATCAACCTTTTTGTGGAGGACTCAGCT
>JAKSZP010000740.1:0-36384 GCA_022478985.1 Massospora cicadina | reverse complement strand
TTAAGGCCTTCTAAAATTGCTTATGTACAGTTAAAATTAGCAATGGCAATGGAGAGTTTCTTTGTCCTTGTTTACTTTGACAAATAAGCTTGATATTGGTAATTTAAAAATATTCAAGTGAGTAGGTAGGTTAGTTTTATTGGGTGACACAGGAAATAGAATTTCAAAAAGTGAGCAATGAAATTGCCATTGCAACATTATAAGAAAACAAAACATCAAGTTACTAGAAGGATTAGGCTTTGAAGCCTAATTAATCACAGTATAAGTGGTATGTGGTAACTAAATAAGAATAAACTTTAAAATAAAGAGAAGTAATGTATTTAAAACTTTTTGACAGAGATTTGAAAAGAAATCATTTGTGTGGTAAATTTCCTTAGATCCCAGCATAAGGAATCTATAACGCATCAAAACATTCATTAAATAACAATTTATAATGAGTGTCATGATTCCAATATGACTGGATGATAAGCCCTAAGTCAATATGGCGGAATGAATGAAATCCGCTGGAATTGAACTGGTACTGGTGATTTAAGCGCTTCATAATGAGGCATTTGGTGAATTGAGAGGATTTATGCCGAGATTTGATACAAATGAGAGTAATTAAAAAAGGGAAGCAGAATAGAAGAGTACCAAGCCAAGGAATCATCTGGCTGGGGGAACCAAGGTATAAAGAGTCTTATGGATGATAAAAGAGATTAGAGGTTTTTACAAGAAGGAAGAGCGCAGATAAAGTCTGCGATTATATCATAATAAAGGTGGAAATAAGGGGCGATAGTTCCATAAATATTTTATTAAGTTTATTGTACAGTCAGCGATCTTCATATCATCTGATTTGGTTGCTCAGTGGCTCATACCCTGTGCAAAACAAACTTGGCGGAATCAATATAAAACGTTAAGAATTAACAGTGGTGCTCACTACAGGGGGCCACTAAGCAACTATAGTTGGAAGAAATCAAAAAGCCAATTACTCTGCAATGATGAGTCCTCCTCCATTCAGACAGCAAACCCGCTCACAGAATATAATCAAAGAAGTTCTTTTGCAAATACAAGCTGTGGAACAGCACCTGAACAAAGAATGGGAAGTCCACCAAAAATTGCAACAACAATATGAAACGTTGCAACAGGAAATTCAGTTGATCAACAAACAGTTCATGAAGCATACCAGAGCTGGGGGGAACGGTGCAGTCAGTGGCAATTTGGAGAATAAAAGTTATGACTTCACTAATGAATATTCTTCCAGTGATGAAATTTATACCCCGTGTGACTACTTCCTTTGAGTTCATCACATCGGATTTGAGCTTAACCAGCCAGCGAACCAATGCACCTGATCCCTGCTGCAGAAGTGTGAAGCAAGGCGAAGCAGTGTGAATTAAGAACTTACCTCCTTTTAGTCATGATGGAAACTTACATGGGTATTTTAAGTGATTCAAATTCACTGTAGAAGGGGTTTCTGATCAATGGAAAGTGAAACTGTTGCTGTCTGCTCTTGATTTAGATAGCACCAATCAAGTTATTTGCTACCTCCCAAACAGTTCAGCATCCTATAAAGAAAATAAGGCGATTGTTCTTCATTTGTTTGGGGGTATGACCAAAATTGCTCAACGAAAAGCCAATTTTCTGACTATACAATTTCACCAAGATGAGACCCTGTCAGATTTTGCTGAACGTTTCTCGGTGGAAGCAAATGTACTAATTGGAGCCAACCTTTTATCCACTGAGGATGTGGGTATTGTGATGATAGCAGCCGTCAAACCATATTGGGAACTATCTAATGCTATGTCTCACATGTTAAAGGAAGGAGCAGGACTTATTTGGATCATAAATACTTTACACCGACTATCAGCCACAAACAGCGCCCCTAATATAGCCCGCCAACCTTCTGTTACCTCAGCACCAAAGACTTCAGAGTATGAACTACAGCAGCTATGCTATCATCCAATGGAACATTTTAATTCACCATACCGTTCTGCAAATTCTTTCCGACCTAGATATGATTTGCCAGCTTGATCCCGACCTTGGAAACATACCTTTAATCATTGCACTGGTCTTTCAGCTGCAGGTTATATATGAAAACCCTTCATGAATACTTGCTTCCAATGCAACCGGAGGGGGCATTATGCGGCAAACTGCCCTAATAAAACACTATTGGCTGTGTTATAACTGAGGAGACCCCGCAGGTAAAAGCTCAAGTGGAGTAGAGATGGGATTCTCCTCCTCCACTATGTTTAATCCACTTGTCCCTAACAAATCCCTCACTCCTAATCAGGAAGAATCCAAAACTCAATAGGATGAATTACTATACCAACAGCTTCCATTGGGAATCTCTGCTTCTGGGTCCCAAAGTATAGAATTACCCTCAAACTCTGTGTTTCACCAGGAAGCGCTGAAGCCATATGCGTGGCAGATCTTGGAACAGGCCTTCTCAAGTATTGAGGATCTATCGATGGCTGTTACTTCTTTGGTAGGAGCCCACAATGCCATTCTGGTGTGAAAAATCATTAATGAGTACCCACAGGTTGGCAAAAGAATCTCCTCTTTCTTAAGTAACAGTAAGCACTTTGATGTATACGCAATAAACATTGATGGTTCCTCTTACTTGGAATGTACTTATTTTGACATTTTCATCCAAGGTACAAAAATCTGTGCTATCATTGATACTGGAGCCTCTGTGAACATAGTCTCTACCCAGTTGGTGGCTAAGCTCCTGCTCAAACTGGATTTGGATCATTGAGTAGTATATGGAACCATGGGGACACAGCACTGTATCTGAAGGTGCTTATAGTGCGTTGCCCTTACAATTCAGGTCCATCCAGGCTTCCGCCCCAGCAGTGGTTCTGCTAAACAACAATTATGATATGCTAATTGGTGTAGCATTTATAAGGAAATTTGGTGTTGTAATAGACATGGCGGAGGAATCACTTTACATTTTTAGGACAACAGATTCCTGTTTATTTTACCTCATGTGGGATCCCAACGGACTCATTCCATTCTAGTCAAATCAACCTAGCCTACAGTGATGGAGTAATCCCTGTGTGCTATCAACAACTGAAGCGATGGACTAGGATTCTTCCCAACCATATCTATAAATACAAGGGGATTCCTCTTCGAGCAGCTAGCAATTGTAGTATACCATCTGGGCACCAATGCATAGTAGGAACTAAGCTCAAAATTGATGTCCCAAAAGGGCTTTTTGGTGAAATCATGGCGCCTTACCAACACTCTCAGCTTGAGCTGCATGTGGCTACAGGGTTTCTGCTACCTGGGAATGGAGAAGTGAAAGTGCTGCTCGCAAATTTACAAAAAGAGACCATAACAATCTGGCAGCACCAAGTGGTGGCGTACTTACACTTATCCCTATAGAAGTGGTCCGCTGTATCCATTATTTTGGCTTGTGGGAGGATCTCAGATTGCAAACAAGCTCTCCACTAGGCATATTGACCATGGTTCCGCGGGAATCGCTGACTGGATTATCAACAAAACAATAAGAACAGGCTATGGCATTATTTGAAAAGTATCGGGATAATTTTGCATCTGATGATCATGATCTGGGGTGCGCTCAAGGGGTGGTACATCAGATAGAAATCGGGGATCACCCTCCCATTTGTTCACGACCTATTAGACATTCTAAAGCAGCAGAGGAAGTTGTTTCTGATGAGGTGGATAAACTTATACTGCAAGGGATGTTAGAGCCGTTAATTAGTCTGTGGGCATCACTGGTGCTCATAGTAAAGAAAAAAGATGGCTTGAATTGGGTGGTTATTGACTATTGCAAACTCAATAATCTAACAAAGAAGGATTCCTACCCTCTTTTGTGAATTGACGATGCATTAGATCAATTAGGAGGAGCAAACTATTTCTCAACCATGGATCTGATCTCAGGGTACAGGCAGATTAAATTGCCCTCAGAGGAATGAGAAAAATGTGCCATCATCACGCTGAAAGGATTATTCCAACCTACTCGCATGCCACAAGGGTTGTGCAACGCCCTGGCTACGTTTCAGCGTTCCATGGATACAATTCTAGGTGATTTAAAGTTGTCCTGCATTTTAGTCTATCTTGATGATATTAACATGTTTTCATGGACGTTTACTGAGCACCTTGGCCATTTGGAACAAGTGTTCCGATGCCTCGCTGCTGCTAATATCAAAATCAATCCTCAAAAGTGCCATTTCTTTAAAGAGCAATTGGAATACCTAGGGTTTGTTGTGGATTCTAATGGGCTTAAAGCGCAGCCAACTAAAGTGGAAGTGATAAGCAAGATGACCTGCCCAGGTAGCAAGTGGGACATTCAGATGTTTCTGGGGATGGTTGAGTATTACTGCCAATTCATTCGCAATTTCAGTTGCATTGGGGCCCAATTTTCGAATTGCTGAAGAAAAACGCTTCCTTTGATTGAACAAAACAATTTTAGAATGCTTTCGATGTATAACACTCAGCATTAGCAAGCGCACCCATATTGCAATATCCCTATTTTGACAAACAGTATTAGTGCAAATGGATGCCTCTCTTTCCGCTATAGGGGCAGTATTATCTCAGCAGGATGACGATGGCGTAGAACATCCTGTCACCTTCTGTAGTCAAAGTTTGAGCTGTCACGAATGAAACTATACCAATACTGAGTGAGAATGTTTAGCAGTAATTTATGCTTATAAACAGTTTCATGTATACCTGCATAGGGTACAACTACAAGTTTTAATGGACCATGCCTCCTTGCGTTGGTTGTAGAATCTGCATGAGCTGGAAGGGCAACTCGCACATTGGGCATTAAAGCTCCAAGCATATGATTTTGAGATTGTACACCACCCTGGAGCTAAACACCAAAATGCAGATTGTCTCTCTAGGCTGCTGACAGTTGCAATCACAGCGGATCTAGCCAACATAATGTATGAGAAGATGTTGGTAAATAAATACCAGGATGAGCTGCCACATGTGATCAAGGTACTAGATGGACTTAGGGTGGATACCTTTCTACGTGAAAGAGAACTATATAAGTGGATCGGCGACCAGACGTTGAGTTTCCCTAAGCCTTTGGCCCAACCTGCAATAATTATGGATCTTCATTGGGCTGTAGGCCATGGAGGGTTGCAAAAAACACAGGAGATGTTGCGATCCTGATACTACTGGGAGAGCATGCATTACGACGTATTGTAAACAATTAGTTGTTGTCATGAGTGTCAAGTGGAAAAACCATAGTATAAGAGAACCACATATCAGCTGGTCAAACCCCAGTTCGCTTGGCATACCGTTTCTATTGATGTAGTAGAACCTCTGCCAACTAGTACCAATTGGTCTAAATATTATTGTCACCATAGATCATCTGACTTGATGGGTGGAGGCCAGGGCCATCAAAGATTTGGGCGCGGTTACTACTGCCAAATTCATCATGGAGTGTGTTATACAGTGACATGGCTGCCCGCAATTCATTTTAACAGATAACAGAGCCGATTTCACCTCATACATTCTGCTAAAGTTGAACAAGCTAATGGCGATCTATGGGGTTTTGACCACCCCATATCATCCGGAATCTAATGGAATGGTGGAGCAGGTTAATGGAACTTTGGTGAATATCCTCCATAAATTGGTAAATGATCGACCCTCAGAATGGAGCGCCCTCCTACCCATGGCAGTATTTGCATATATTATCAGCTATCATTCAGCCACTGGTAAGAGCCCGTTTCAACTGCTGTATGGTTGAAATCCGGCTATTCCTGCCTTGCTATATTCATCTGTAGAGAACACTGGTGGGGCGAATCCTAAGCAATATCTAAATCAACTCATGGATACATTGATCAAGTTGCAAATGGAAGCTTACTCCACCAGTATAGTGAAGAAAATCCGCAACCAGGCAGCCAACCAGAAGCACCAGAGTGATCTTCCATTGTTTGCTGTATGGGATTGCATTTTATTCCGTGATCAGCATGGATTTGGATGAAAAAATAAGCTCTCCAACATTTGGGTCAGCCTGTTTGAGATTATTGAGAAGAATGGTATGGATGTCTACACAATTAAGGAACCCGCTGGGGGTCAGGTTATCAACCAAGTCCACATGAAGTTCCTTCAAGCATAAAAACAGTAAGAACTTATCATCCAGTCAAGGAGGGGGTAATGTTGCAATTCCAATATAACTGGACGATAAGCCCTAAGTCAATATGGCGGAATGAATGGAATACGCTGAAATTGAACTGGTACTGGTAATTTAAGTACTTCAAAATGAGCCATTTGGCAAATCGAGAGGATTTATGCCAAGATTTGATACAAATGAGAGTAATATGAAAAGGGAAGCATAATAGAAGGGTACCAAGATGAGGACGCATCTGGATGGGGGACCAAGGTAAAGAGTCTGATGGAAGATAAAAGAGATTAGTGGTTTTTAAGAGAAGGAAGAATGCTGATAAATTCTGCAATTATACTATAATAAAGGTGGAAATAAGGGGCAATAGCTCCATAAATATTTTACTGAGTTTATTGTATAGTCAGCGATCTTCATACTTTCCGACTTGGTTGCTCAGTGGCTCATACCCTGTGCAAAACCAACTTGGTGGAATCAAGACCAAACGCCTAGAATTAACAATGAGAAAAGAGGATCTCAACTTTTATTAGAAGAAAAAAAGATACGTCTCAAGGAGGGTTACTGTCTGTATTGAAGAATAAAGGGACATCTGATTGTGATCTTTCCAACGGCAACAAGTAACTCCTCATTCAGAACCTTAGCACCCATAGTGTTAGCCATTATTGAGGACAATAAAGAACTTTCATAACTTTACACCATGATTCCATTAAAATTGATAAAAAAACATGAGATATCAATTTGGGCTTTGTTAACACTAGAGCCATTGCCAGTTTCTTGATCTCTGTATATGTAAACAACGGGGGAAAGTGATTTCAGGTGATGAGAAAACTAAACTAGATAATGGGTCCATCCTGGACATCAGCTTTGTCAATTCTTCAGTCAAAGTCATAATGGAGATGAAATTTTGATCCAAATATTTCTGTGACGAACAAGAAGACTTTTTTCCGAGGGTTAAGGTTCCCATGGTGGGAACAGAAGAGATGTAATATCATTTGAGAAACAAAGATGGATACTTTCTTCCAGGTTGAAAAGCTAAGATAAGTCAAATAAACAGCATAAATGGATTGGAAATAAGTTTTAGCATTCAATAATTGTTCCAGGGCTAATAAAAATACTAGAAAGCAAAAGAAACTCCCAGAGGTCTTAACTTTCATGAGGCGTATTTAGTGAAGAGTTCAACCAGGCACTTCCAAAGAATATGATTGTGACTAAAAGTGACTTTCACAGAAAGACACCCAGCCGAGGAAAATTTTTATCCACAACCTAACAACAAGGGCTCTTACTGAAAAATACTGTGTAGCAACTGAGTGAGATGAATTTGAACATGTTCTTGCCATAATATTTGCTATAATGATATGAAGTAGATTTTAGAAAATGTGTATATTATGCTCTCTACGTCCCCATGTTCATATACAATAATCTTTGACAAGAAACAAGATTTAAAACCTACCATGCGTGGATTATGCAAACCTCAACTCAAGTAATGTTAAGAACCGTTATCTAATGCCCTATGTAGAAAAGCTAATAAAAAGCTTAAGGAGTGCATTTTATTTTTAATCTGAATTTGAAAAATGCATACCATCAAATAAGGGTTGCAAAAGAGCATAATTGGAAGACAGAAATATTGACTCTATTTTGACTCTATGAATAAACTGTGATGCTTTTGTTATGTGTAATGCACCAGATGAATTTTAAGAACTGATGATAGAGTCTCTTTTTCCTATTTTAGTTTAGTCAGATAATGTATATCTGGTTAATATACTAGTTTACTCCTAGGACTTGGATTCACACAACTTACATGTGAATGCTGTGCTTAATTATCTTAGTATCTACAATCTATATAAAAGCTTGAATATTGCTAGTTTTTCCTCCAAGATATTGAATTCTTGTGATATGCTATCAATAGGGGCTGGTTTGAAAATATTTTAGTAAATTGAGGCTGCACTGGATTGGCACCAGCTCACATCCTGTATCAAGCACTGATAACTTTTTAGAGTATTAAACTTCTGCAGGAAGTTCATCAAAAAATCTTATGATTGCCTTTCTTCTTATCAACTTGACATATGAGTCTTTTCATTGTCTAGACTAATGAAGCCAAGGAAACTTTTGATGCGCTTAAAAAGCCTTTACAAGTGTATCAGGTTCTGTCAACCTGATCCTTTCAAACAGCATTTCTCATATATATTGCCTCAGATTTTGCATATGGAGCATCCCTGCTTCAGGAAAGGGAAGATAAGAAAATATGCCCTGTGAAATTCTTTTCCTAAAAGATGTTGAACACTTAAAAAGAATCACAAAATCTATGACAAGAAACATTTGGTGGTTGTTAAAGCCTTGGAACAATAGCGCATATACTTGGAAGGACGCCTACATCTAGTAATCATAAAGACAGACCATAAGAACCTCCTTTACTTTGCAGAGAGCAGTAATTAGTCAAAGAAATACATGTTGCACTGTGGAGCTATCTGTATATGACATTAACACTGACTAGCAGCCTAGAAGATTTAACATTGCCACAGATTGTTATCTCAAAGTGAGGATCATGATGTAGAATTTGCAGGGTACCAAGCACTTAACTCACGCCCAGATATTGAACCAGATTGTTTTTCTTTGACTTCCTGGAATCCCAACATGTGAAATTCTATCTAAAACGCAGTGAAAAACTGCACAGAATTAAGATTTCATTACAAAATGAGATGATATTTTATCCCAGGCCTTTCACATGCACTTTTAGTAAATAATCAAGCTATAGTGGATTGTCTCTAACTCTCCAAGCGTAGACTATCAACAAGATTAAGAGAAACCCACTTTGTATGGTGTAACACCTTTACAGTTAATATATAAAACTTAGAAAGATTCCATAAGGAAATAAAAGGCAAGGTAGGAAAATGATATCACTGATAAGTAAACTTAATATTGTATAAGAGGAAGACAACTAACAGGGAGATTGGTCAGAAAAACTGAGTAAAAGGAAAATCATGATGTTATTCTAGGTTTGTTAGGTTGATGCTTAGAACTAATTTTGGTCAATAACGAGAGATTACCATTGGTGTTAGTAAAATACTAGGAGTATGTGAGCAAAAGACTTAGAGACCATTCATATTACCATTTTTAATAATATTGCATCTTGAAAATGACTCCAACCACCGTTCAAAAGTTATACTTACTATCCCGTCCTGATTTACATAAAATTTTACGATTTTCAGCCTTATTGATGTAACGCCCTGGTCTTCATCACGCACCTCCTTAGTATCATTCTGTGCTTGCTTAACCTTAGAATAACGTTTAGCCAAGGTATAATTTAGATCAGGGAGGTTGGCCAGTCTGATCCTTTTTGACTTAAATATTGCTTCCTTATATCCCTTATTTAAACCAGAATTTGAGTCATAAGTCATGACATTATTTCACTGTTTCTTAGGAACCATCCCTCCCTCAGGGGCGTCAGCAAGATATAGTTTTTATGGGCAGGGTGCAACTTTGCAGCTGCAATGACAGGGGTGGAATGAGATCAGCGGCCTCAGGAAAGCGCATAATGAAAAGAGGCAATCAATTCTTGGGTATGAGTGAATTCACAAGCCAAAACAGAGCTATTCTATGCAGCATTATACCCCTTCCATGATACTGGGATTTTCAGCCACCTTTTCACATGACAAGAGGCCACAAGCACCTCCACTTCCCACTCTGGTGCCCCATCCACAAGGTACTGCTCTGGGGTCTCAGAAGGGGAACCCTAAAGCCGTGTCAACTTTCTTTCATAAAACTTGGCAATGTCATAACTTGGGTGGAAGGTATAACTGGTAAGAGGCATGACCTACCTTCTAAAAATATGGTAGGGCACTATTATCTTGGGTCCCGATTTATTGCACGGCTGATTTATGAGGATGTTCCTGGCATCCAGCATCACAAAATCTCCTTCTTTATAGCCTAACCCCACTTTTACTTCCCATCTAAAATCTCCTTGTAAATCTTCATGGTTGCATCCAAATTGGTGTTTATCTTTAATTGTACTTTTTGTTAGACTTAGTAAACTCCACCACGGCATCCACTTTGGACTCACAACTGAGATCCATGTTAAAGGAGGGGTTACCCCATAAAATGACGAAGAATGGAGAACAACCATATAGATTTGAAGAGCGTTGTTATAACTATACTGTGCTAAGGGGATATGTGAGGCCCATTCTGAGTGTTAAGCAGCTGTTTAGAACCCTGAAATTGTTCCAAACATTGATTTATTTGTTGTCTGCCCATCTGATTGGGGGTGAAGAGCAGTAGAATGTCATGGATGATTTTAGAGGACCTTGCACAACTTCTTCCAGAAGACAGATGTGAATTAATTACCGCAATCACTAATGACCTCCTGAGGCACCCCATGGGTGGAGAAGATGTGGGAAATGAATAACTTGGCCATCTGAGCCGTTGTTATTGTGGTGTTACATGGAATGAAAAGGGCAAACTTGGTGTTAAAATCTTGGGCTTTTTAGCTCGCCTTTAGCCCTGAAATTCAACTGCACAGATTCGTGGATCCTGGCATTGATTATTTGAAAGAGATTGATAGACTGGGGCAATAATAGTATGAAGACTACTATTATGGTTGGTTGCCCAAAAGCCACGTTGAGAGTAAAGTCCAACGCTAAACTGGTGCTTCTTCTAGAAGATATTCTGGTAGGGAACACTTTCCTTATTCCCTTTTTGCAGAACCAGACGGAGATTTTGATACTGCTAATCCTAAGGATATCTGAGCCTTGCACTCTTCTCTTGAGAGTAATGTTTAAAACAACCAATGATTTAACAAATAAGATAATATCAGTTTGAATCTTATATTCAGTCAAAGGGTTAAACTATGTGGTCATCTGCAATTCTGACACATCACCCTTCTTGACCAGATAGCCAATGGAAGATAGAACTCTTGGGAATGGAAGCTGCATCAGCTGGAGCTCATATTTGGTTTTTCATATTTCTATGTCCTCAGTGTAGTGCAGCTCTGTCCGCACTCAACTCCCATATGCTTTGGCCAGTTCAATGACTTCACATCCTTGGTTTCTACCCGTTGCCGCCTTTTCTCAAGTGCAGTTCCCACATCATCCTGCCGCACTAGTCCCATCTTCGCATTGGTTGTGAGAGATCAACTGGTCCACCTGTACAAGCCTCAGGATGGGCTGTTGGCACTCTTGCCACCTGTACAAACCCCATGATGGGTTGTTGGCACTCTTGCCACCTGTACAAACCCCAGGACGGGTGTTGGCACTCTTGCCACCTGTACCAACCCCAGGACAGGTCTCAACATCTCATTGATAGGGACTATTCCGGCAAACCTAGTTTCAGCCCTTTCTGATCCTGCTGACTCTCAGGACTTGTGCCCGCTACTATTCCTTCCTCCACGCTCAGTAGGTAGGAATATCACTCGATGCATTACTGTTCAAATTAAAATGTTTTTTAATATTTTATACTTTTCTGTATTTTCATTCATCTTTTTTCTATTTTAGTTTTTATTATTATATGTATATTTTTCTTTTCTCTTTTTTCTTTCTAAGTCCAATACTTTAAGTATTTCGCGTGGACTCTATTGACTATGTGACCATCCTCAGTATTCTTGATTGTATAGGCATCATTTACCAACTTGGCAATAAATTCAAACGGTCCCATCCATAGGGCATCCAACTTATTTTTTCTCTCAAACCCATGGGTATTGCAATAGCCTACCCTATTGCCCACATGGTATTCTTTCAATGGAAGTCATTCAGGTCATCCGTTTTCTTTGCATTAATTCTTTTCCTCAATGTCATATTGAATGCCCAAGTTTGTAATTCAATCAGATTATTGGCCAATTGGGATAGATAATGTTTGGCACTCATCCCTGAAGATGGCTCTACTGCTGAATAAAATATTGGCAGCAATGTGGCTTTCCACCCATATAACAGTTTGAATGGCATATTCTCAGTCACAAATGGTAACTGATATTATAAAATAATTGACTGAACTCAGATATGCTCCCCACGCAGAAGTTTTCCCTGCAACCAATTTTTGTAAGGTTGAGGCTAGAGTTGCATTCACTCTTTCCACTATTCCATTCATTTCTGGATGATAAGGGATGGATAAAACACCGCGGATTCCCATTAATTCAATAAGCCTGGGAATCACATGTGAAGTAAAGTTAGTTCCATTGTAATTGAGAATGACTTGAGGGCAACCGTGCCAATAGATCACTTGGTCAAGTATAAACTTCGCCGTACTTATTGAATCTACTTTTCTGAAGGCTTTCATTTCAACCCATTGTGTTAAGTGATCTATTGCGATGATTCTATACTTCACTCCTCCATTACTGATGTTCAATGGTCCCATAACTTCAAGGGACACTGTGTGCCATGCGAAATCAGGGCTTACTAGCCAGTATCCTATGATGCTCTTGTATGGTTTGTGCAGCTGAGATTCCACACAGAAGTCTAGGTAATCCGCAACGTCATAATTGATCGATTCCCAGTAATAATACTGGCGCGTATGATCCACTGTTTTCCTTGGGCCACCATGGCCGATGACCTTGTGAGCAGCTCAAATGATTTCTGCTCATTCCAATGATTTAGGAAATAAAACCCATTTTCCTTCGATTATTTTGTATAATTGATTATCATTAAATTCAGATTTTACATGGCTTTTCATAATGCATTCTGAATTTCTTGGGGTTCATCCCTGATATCTCCTTTGATCATCTGTTGGAATAGTGCATCCACCTGATGATAGATCACATAAACAACTGGTAATTGAGACAATCTGTCAGCATTCTGATGTACCACTCCAGCCCAATAGATAATTTCAAAATTGTAGGCTTGCAGCTTTAAAGCCCATTGGGCCAACCAGCCTTCTGGTTCATTCAGGTTCCTTCAGGTTATTAAGCCAGCGCAGGGATGAGTGGTCAGTTATGACTTTAAAGTGCATTCCATGTATGTAGACTCGGAATTATTTGCAGGCATGGATGACCACCAGACACTCTCACTCCATCATGGTATAGTTTCTTTCTGCTGGCAATTATGTTCTACTCATGTAGGCTACTGGATGTTCATCCCTGTTGTCATCTAATTGACTTAGAATGGCTCCAATCGCCATTAACGAGGCATCCACTTGGATGATGAATTCCTGACTAAAATTTGGGTATTTCAACACTAGGCTGCTCATGAGATATTTTTGGAGCTTATCAAACGACTTCTGGGCCTCTTCATTCCATACAAATCCCTTTTTCAGATCCTTGAATAAGTGAAATAGAGGTTCAGCAATTCCAGAGAAGTCTTTGATGAATCAGCAATAGTACCTGACTATTCCCAAAAAGACTTGAATATCCCAAACACTTTTCGGGATTGACATCCATTTGATAGCTTCTATTTTCATGGGTTGCAGTTGTAATCTGTTAGAGTTTATAAAAAACCCTAAGACTTCGAATTCTTTTTTGAAAAAGTGGCATTTTCTCAGCTTAATTTAAGATTTGCCACTGCCAACCGCTTGAAAACTTTCTCCAGATGCTCCAAGTGATCAGAGAAGGTCCTGCTGAAGATGTTGATATTGTCTAAATAGACTAGCATGCAGGATAGCTTCAGGTCACTAAGTATTGAATCCATAGCTCACTGAAAAGTCACCGGCGCATTGCATAATCCTTGGGGCATTCTGGTCATCTGGTACAGTCCTTGTGCAGTAAATATCACAAGTCTATTCTGATCTTCTTTTGGCATATCATTTGCCAATAGCCCAAAATAGGTCCATCGCCAAAAATTTATTTCGCCTCCCCTAGGTGATCAAGCACATCATCAACTTGGGGCAGTGGATAGGAGTCTTTTTTAGCGATCTTGTTTAGTCAGCGATAGTCAATCACTACTCAATTTGATCCACCCTTCTTTTTTGCCAACAGGATTGGACTCGCCCATAGGCTCAATGACAGAATGAGTAACCCATGTTCCACTAACTTGCTTATCTCATCGCTGACATCCACTTCCGTTGTTCTTGACTAACGAACAGGTCTCATTTGTATTGGCGGATATTCCCCAGTATCAACTTTGTGAAGTATAATTTTTGCGCATCCTAAGTTATTATCACCCTTAATGAATATTGCCCAATATTTTTCAAATAATCAGAGTACATCCTCATGCTGATTCATAGTCAGATTGGCTAGCTGCTCATGATCCACTAATGCATTGACACTTTCAGTAACTCCTGTCAGCAATCCCATTTCAGAAAATGATCCAAACTCATGAAAAGTGTATAGTTTCGTCTTCAGGAGCAAGTGCAGAAATGCAATGATCTGATTTTTTTTCAATTTCTATCAGCTTTTCTCCCAGATTAGCTACTAATACTCATATCTCTTTGTGACCTGGCATTAAGATCCCTGGCTTTACAAATGGTTTGATCTTTGATTTTTCCAAGATATTGATGATTTCTCCATAAAGTTGTTCAGGAAGTTACACCATTAATCTGGTGTTAACTATGATATGAGCCCCGGCGGAATAGTGTTTGCTGCGTACGCCCCTAGAGGTATTTCCCAATTCTCCATAATTTCTATTGGCATCAGTTTTTGTTTCCATCTGACTAGTTTATAGTGAATGGGTATAATACCATCACTATAAATTAAATTGACAATTTATTCTTCTTTTTCAGCGGAGTTTCTCCTTTCTGCTGGTAAACCAAAGGCAACGTCTGCCCCGATATCATCAGGGTGTTTTCTTTGAAATTGCATTTCACCCTATACTTCCTCAAGAACTATGTCCTGATAATTATGTCATAGTTTGGGCAGACCAGCACTATAGCGGGGGCTGACACCATCAGCAATACAAACTGAAGTGGTAGCGCACTGTAGGCAACACATTAGATGGTAACTTCAGCTCCAGTTGCTCCATACTCTTTTCAGTGCTCAAATTCTGGTGAGATTTTATACGTTTTAATAATTTGAAGGAAATGATGTTGATTGGTGCTCCAATATCAGTTATGGCTTGGATCTTATTCTATTGACTAGAATATTGACATAGGTACACTCCAAGTACTGTAATAAAGTATTTACTGAATGGATAGTGGCCTTATTCACTGAATCAAGTGTGTGGATTATCTGAGTGAATAAATTGGGGAATGACTCCTCGATTGCGCTGAAGTTAGAGAAACGTTAGCCTCATCCAACTTCATTTTACTAGGTCTTCAGGGCTTTTGGCGGTTCTAAGATTCTCTGCTAGCTGTTGTATGTAGGGCTGAGCGACCTCACTAACAATTTTGGGATTGATTCTTTGCTTTGGCTCAAATTATAGGGTTAACATCCAAGTTAATTCTCTGATGGAGAAGATCTGATGAGTCATCATCCACGAATAGATCAGAGATATTAATCTCCTCTCGCATTATGTCAGGCAGGACAGGTTTATCAGCAGTACTAGATCGTCCCTGATCTAGACTGCTGGTCCTTTTCCTAAATTTGAACCAGTCTCTTGAGGTTGAATGAGATTTATCTGATCCTTCAGCTTTCTTTTCTGACACTGGGCAATTACATGGCCTGACTTCCCAAATTGAAAACAGCGGTTTGATGATTTGTCCGCTCATTTTTGAACTTTGGTTTACTTCCCAACATGACTCAACCCTCAGATTCTTTAGATGGCTCTGCAAATTTGACAATATTTTGGGCCTTCATTTGAATTACTTAAAACATATGATTGGGAGCATCAAACGTAGCTTCAATCATCTTCAGATGGTCTCCCATCTGAGAGGTTGTTGTTTCAGTCACTAGCGCTGCCACCATAATCTGATGCAAGTCTAGGTAGGGCTGAAGTGCTGACTGCATGGCTATACGGGCATCAAAGTCACTTAACACATTTGCTCCTGCCAAGATCTGAGCTTTTTTGGTAAAAATGATCGGCGAAACAAGCCAGAGTCTCATCTTTGAGATATGGAATATCCATGAACTCTTGTTTACAATTTGCCATCCAAATAGGGCTTCTAAACTCCAATATAATGGCAGCTTTAGCTTCTGCATATGACCAGTTTGTCCCCATTGAGGTGAGGAAGCACCAGAATTTGGTAATCCGTGCTAAGTTAGTTCATTACAGTTACTTATTATTGTCAGTCCACATAGCCAAACATGGTCATCTCAAATAAGTGGAAGAACGCCGTGGCGTTATCCCAGTGAAAGGTGGGCAATTTTGGCATATTTTGAAATTCCTCAGTTGTTCCGCTATTAGGAGATCCTGACCCAGATACTCAAGAAGCCATAGGAGTGAATTTTGGGAGTCATTTATGATACACCAGCGAATGGTTTAGGCATGTTTCAGGAAGGAGAGGCCTTAGTGCTTGGCGTTTCACATGCTTTTGCTTCAGCATCACTTGCCTCAAGTTTTTCTCAATCACATTGGCGTTTTTCCAATTCCTCTATTCGCTTGGTCATTTTCACCATCTCCTCATGAAACCATCTGATGCCTTCTTGATCTGCTTCCTGTTCAGTTTTATGAAATGAAATTTTCTTGACGAGTTCGCCCTCTTTCCACTTCAAAGAGGTAACTTTTCCGCATAGGTCGTTATTAACTATTCCTAGTTGTTTAAGCGTTTCCTCTGTCTTGATCATATGCTCCTCCAATGTACTAACATCCGCCTGAGATGCCGAGCTGAGCACATTTTCATTGATGGCCTGTAGTTCCACCCAGAGATTTTGAAGCTCTTCCTTAAAAGACATTGTTATTTTAAATTGGCTTTTGACAACTCAACTACCCCCTGTAGTGAGCACCAATGTTAAATTCTTGGGCTTTGTTGGCTCTCTTTTAGCCCTGGATTTCAACTGCACAGTTTCTGGATACTGGCGTTGATTATTTGAATGAGATTGATAGACTGGGGCAATAATAGTATGAAGATTATTATTGTTGATTGCCCAAAAGCCACGTTGAGAGTAAAGTCCAACGCTAAACTGGTGCTTCTTCCTCTTGAAAATATTCTGATCTGGTGGGAACACTTTCCCTATTCCCTTTTCGCTGAGACAGGTGGAGATTTTAATATTGCTAATCCTAAGGCTATCTGATCCTTATACTCTTCACTAAGAGTAATTTTAAAACAACCAATGTTTGACAGCTAATATCAATTTGAATCTGCTTTTTATTAGGAAAAAATTAGGGTTTTTATAGTAGGAATTGGCACACAACTTTTCAGCTGTCAGCTGAGAATATTTGTGCTCCTATACTGTTTTGACCCTTATTTTTAGGCACTGATCTCATTGGGTACCGTTGCCTTGGGTTTTTTAGGAAGCATAATCCTCGGGCATTAGGCGGACCAAACAATTGGTATTGAGTCTACAAAACCAATTGTTTCAGCTGATGATGATTCTACTCTTTCTCCAGCATTTAAATGTTTGGGTAGTTTCTGATGATTCCAATCCATTCTTCTCTTAACAATTCCCTATAATTTGAATATTGGGTATTATCCCAATATCAAATTTTTGCTTAATTTTGTTTGAGGATGATGCCTGAAAAAAATATCTGTCAGCAGCTTCAAATATCATTGGGGATGATGCCCAACAATAATTAGTCAGCAACTTCTAATATCATTGGGGGATGCTGCCCAACGATATTCTCACCAATTGGCTACTATTGACAATCCTCTACAATTATAAATTAATTGTCAAATCTTATATTTGGTTAAAGGATGAATTATGTGGTCATCTGCAATTCTACCAGGGAGATTATGGGGTGGGCTTCAGCAGAGGCACAAGACTAAGATTATGTACATTGGGACATTGCAGAAAGATATCAACGTGTTGAATTTAGTAATCAGGAATATTAACTATTGGTACCCTCCAATGTAAGACAAGGTGATGGCCTTCATATCAGTTTTGATATCTAATTTACGCCACCACTCTACTCCCAAGATAACTTGGCACAGAAGGTTTTTGATCGCCTAGTAGTATTCAAATAGGTGGTACTTAACAATTTGATATTCCACAAGGCCCTGGACTTCTGGGGTGGGAATAGGCTGAGAAGCACCTTCCCTAACCATACCACCGGGTATATATTGTAACTCAAGTAGTTGTCTAGATCATAATCAATAAGTTTTATTAAGCATTTATATCCACCAAGATTGTTGTACTAAATTTTCTTGAAGTGGAAAAAAGAGTATTAGAAATCAAAATATACCAATAATATCCTTGATTTAAGGTAGACAATGCAAAAAAACCTCATGTAATATTAGTTTCAGGCATTATAATGCTACTAGGATGTGTCTTTAAAACAAAGAAGGGGGTGGGATAGTTCGTCACACTCTTATGATGATGAGACATACCCAGAAACATTTTCTGCAGTAGCATACCTAGCCATATTCTTTTAGTAAAATCTTACCACCTTATGAATGTGGCAAATCATGTTGGGGGTCATCAAAGAATTTTTGGGGGTGATATGGTATACAAAGATGTTTCAAGGCTAGCCCCATAAGAGCTCTTAAAAGGCACATTTGCATTTAAGTAACTATAAAAATAACATTTTGGGTTATAAAGGCATAATACCCGATATGATAATTTTCTGATATCCCTATTAATTACCAAAACGGCAAGACTCCCTTAGATATGGGTTAGCATTGTTCAGTGGATTGGAGTTCCTGGATGGGAAGGTTATCTGATGAATGGCTAGTTTCAACTTTGGGTGAGACCCCTGCCAACCCTTAAGCCCCTAAGAGAAAAGGTGTGGCCAAGAAACTTGCACTATTTTTAGAATAAATTTGGCATTCAAGGGCAGTAATTACAGGGGTAACTGTTGGTGAGAGAAATCAGGCTAAATTCCAATACATATAATATTTAACTTGGGGCTAAACCACTGTCAATCCTCAGGTTCCCTTGAAAGTGAAGGTTGAAATTTGAAAATTTGTCCATTTTAATTAGAGGATGGTTGTTTCCCAGGACGGTATTTATAAGAGTCTCCGCTGTTAAAACATTTATGGACAAAATAATGGACCCCTTTTGGAGGGGGTGGAGAAATTACTGATAAGAGCAACAATTGCATGTTCAAAGTTGCAGGTGGAGCGCCTTACCTAAGTGTGCATTGAACCATGTTTACACTTCTTTGGGGAAATGTCGTTCTGATGACGTCAAGCCAAAGTAAGGCCTAGCCCTGACTGTAATATTCATATAAATTGGACGCCTGAGAGCATATCACTAGATTGGGTGCAAATAGCCCATAGAAATTTTGAAAGGAAGACGACGCGTGTTGTCAAGCTTTCAGAGGGCATTCCAAACCTTCTATTGACTTCCAAAACTAAGGGCGACTTCTAAAAATTATAAATACCCAATTAGACGCACTGGGTGAAAGATGCCGCAGAAAGGCAGCGCCACAAGTGGGAAAACAAGGGCTGTTTATATTTAAATTTATAAAAAACTCAAAAAGAAATAGAAAAAGGGTGCTTAGCCTGGACGGGTAATTCATGCTTCCACCCTGGAGCAGGTTTTGTTTATTACAAAATCAAAACCTGTACTGACTAGAAACATTCTCAATGTGGTATATTTGTCCCATTATTGACCCACCTCAAATATTTCAAGAAGAATTAAACCATTGCCTTCTTAATTCCAATAAATATCTCATAGTTAGGGTTTAATAATAGCAGCAGGGCCTAAAAATAACCAAAGCCAACAATTATGTGAAGGAAGGGCAGGAACCCTCCCACATGCAGTAAAAAAAGAAACGCCAAGCTGTTAAGCCGTCAGAATAAACAACAACACTGTGGTGAGAAAAATAATAACCATGGCAAACAGCCAGCGCACCCTATTACTTCTAATGGAGATCCTAGATGTCTATAAGTTCCCATAAGTATAATCAAATGGTTGGTCATCTAGTATGAGAAGAGTTTTTCTAAGTCTTTAGACAATGACTATAAAAACAGGTAAAACCCCACTTTGAGAGGCCAACCTAGCCATAACTTATATCTATATTAAGGTAAGCCTTCATGAGGTTTTAAATGGTGAGACCCACATAAGATTTCACTTTCAAGTAGATAAATAAAGTTTAATCAAACAATAAAATACAACCAACAGAGAGATTGGTTGGACAAATTCTATTCTAAAGAAAATTTTGTAGATAGGACCTGGTCAATTTGCTGGTTCTTTGACTTCATTCTGGTCAATAACACAAGAGTACAATTGATGGTAGCTCATAAATCAAGTCTGAGTGGATTTGTGTTTTTCATACAAACTGGTTTTACTCACTTTATTAATATAATATTTTAAATAAATTGAATCCTTGTGAGGAATCAAACATAACAGATCACAATGTCAAAACGATAATGGGTGTGTTGGAACTCAAACTGTGGATGAAGATGAATTGGACAAGGTCAAAAATGAATCATTTAAGCTTCCATTAGTTTTAATTCCTGACACTGAGTTAATGAAGGCATCAAGCCTGAACTAGCAGACAAAATAAAGGAAAGATTCAGAATCATAGAATACCAAGGTGAAAAAAGACCACCTTATTGATTTCACAACTATAACAATAATATAAATGAAGTCATCTTGTCATGCGCTTCTTTCTGAAGCATAATAAAATCTTATTTGTCAGTCCAAAAGGGAATGTATCAGGCATGAAAAACTCTAGTACCCTACTGAAATCCCAAGATTCAAATAGATAATATATCATTTTTTTCTCATGTACTTTCAAAATAAGTTTTTTATTCTTAGGACATTATTGAGGTTATTTAGCAAGCTTTGGTCATCCCAATAGTTCTGCCCTAGTGCTGTATTTTTTGAAAATTACCACGTCTGACTTAAAACATCTTTGGAGCCTGTTTTTTCGCCTGGCCCTGCTATCTACAGTGCCTACAAGGTGAATTTCAGTGTGTGATGGATTGGGTACAGACTGATACACACATTGACCTCATTAATATAGTTTCAGATCTGCCTGCAAATTTGGAGGTCAAGTTTGAAGGGTCAGATCAGTTATAAGAACAATTTGAGAAGAAAATTTTAGTTTTTGATTTGCCTGCAAATTTGGAGGTCAAGTTTAAAGGGTCAGAGCAGTTAAAAGAACAATTTGAGGCATAAATCATAGGTGAGGTTTTAAGGGATTTGAAAATGAGGGCTGATCCAGTGTATCAAATGACTGGTATTTTAAATCCTCCAAATTTTATAATTTAAGATGCGAGGCTTTCACAAATTAATGATTTGGGTATCACCTGAAAGCCTATTTTAGGATCTTAATTATTTAAACTATTGCAAATGCTTTAAAATAATGAAATGACAACTGAAGATACAGTTTCATTATTACAGAATAATGCAATAAAGTTTTCATTATTCTTGCTTGCCTAAAAACAGTTTAAAAGTTTAATTTGAAGGAAAAACATTTAAATCAACTAGAGAAATGAGCTCAACTGGTGAGCTAGGCCAAGCATTGGAATTGTTTGCAGTTTTGTCATGGAGCCAGACTTTGCTGCTTGCATGCAGCATTGCTGGAACTTTATTCCACAAATACGTTGCAAACTCTTGTAATGGCATGCGGATTTGGGGGTGGTTCTCTGCTGTATTGTCAGTCATGTGGTTGATGACATGGCAAGTACTTCACAACTCCTTTGTTGCATATTGTCCAAACCCATGCGTTAGACAGTGGTTTTATGTAACATCCCAAACCCCATTATGCAATTTCTGGGGATTAACTTGGCCTGCTTAGTCCCAACCCAGCGTTAATCCACTGTATATTTGAGGTCATGGAGGATGGCCAACTTTACTCCTTTGGCCTTCTTGATTTTCTTTTTCTCCCCATGATTTACACCAAAAATAACGCTATGAGACATGACAGGTACCAGAATTTTTTTCAAGATCTTTGTATCTGAGATCCCTTTGGGTTGGTATGACATTGGATTGGGAGTTGGAACAATGAGTAGCTGTGTAAACAAAATTTTAAGGCAGTTGTTTTCTTCACTACTGGATGTGTTTCTATAGGGATAACTGCTGTATTGCTTAGTTTGTGTTGGGACTGAAGGAGTTCCATAGACTGCATGTCAGACTCTGGTAAGTATAGGGGACTATTGTTATGTTTTCTTATTAATTTTAAATTTTTATTCAAGATGGGCTGACCTGAGGACATACTGCACCGATTAGGGAAATGAAGAAAATAGGAAAGGAGGATAAAACCTGGAAAACCTCCATGCGCAGCGTATGATAGGCCAGAAACTCCATGGACTGCCTTTGCTATTTGTTATCTCAGTTTGGGGCATTGGCGCGCAAAACCAACACAGTCAAAATCGTTTCCTACCCAAAGTCCATTACCAGGATCAAACTTAGGAGGCAGTGGCAGAGGGTCCATACTCTACCACTTATGTTTTCTTATTATCTCATCATATTTTTCTTTAAGGATATCATGTGGTTTATCAGGTTCTTTCTGTTCTTGGTTCAGGAGGTCATCAATTTTAATTCTCTTTTTTAGGTCATAATAATTGCTGTTGGATTATTTCCTGTTGCATTTTTCAGCAGCATACATCTCTTCCAGGAAAATTTGTTAGGCTTTTCTGCCTCTTTTTGCATAGATAATGTTACAATTCCAGCAGATAGCATACTAAGGGGTAAAATCCAGCGAAATATTGCATTGATACTAATACCAACTGATGCAATAAGAGGGCAGTATGGTGATTGCCATCACTTGATAGGGTATATTATTATATAAAAGAAGCAAAGAGCTCCTACAGCAAATAAATTTTATTTTAGAGTAAAGTCACACTACCATTAGTCTTAGAGATTCCTGTAAGGAGAGTGTCTGTAACTCTCCCGTTCCCAGAGAGGTAGAGCAGGATGCACAGCCATACCGCCAGGGAACTAATCATTATCAAGATGTTAAACAGGGCACCGCTAAGGATGCTGGAACAAAAGGGACCCCAGGGCAAGGGCGTATGTCAGACAATTGCAAGTCCAATATTGTGAGAAGAGCGTTTTGGACGAAGATGATTGCAAAATTGGCCAAAATACCTAGCCAATTTGAGGTGGAATCCTTTGAATTGGGGCAATAATTACATTAATGTTTATAAAACTTGGCCAAATAGTTCGTGTTTAGGTAGCCAGAAATTTAACTCATCGTTGGAATCAAGGGAGCTCTTCCAAGGTCCCTCCCAGCCTTACCACTAACTAATTTAAGCCACACCGCGGAGACTGGGTCCTTTCATAGGTTTGGAGGGAGCTCCAAAAGGTGCAGATATTTTCTTACACAGTGATTGGCTCAAATAAATTAAAAATATTACCTCACAGGCTTGTCCTATCCACTCTTGACCCTCCATTGGTCCTTCTGATAAAGTGAGGCAAGATTTGAGAGCTTCAATAGGTCAAAAATCCATATTTCCTAATTTGGCTCAAACCTAATAATGATTTGATGTGTATGTCATCTGAGCCCAAGGTGAGTTTAATTACTAAGCCGTGACATTGTAAGAGGGTTCATTTTCTACCCAGCCAATATCACTAGTAAAACTTATAGACATAAACTCCAAGTTTTCTTAGTTTATATATCTATTCCATTTTTATTCTTTCAGCGATATAAATACCCCCATTTTTACTATAACAGCTAAGTGTTTTATACTCCTGTTGCTGCCAAAATGTCAAATCCTGTGCAAACTAGCACCAAGCGAGCGTTATTGCCCACCATGAAGTCAAAAAGTGGTGCTCACTACAGGGGAGCTTATATACCACAAAGAACTTCTTAAAAATGGAGCTTGGTGGGGAAACTACCCCTCACAACCTCCTCGCTTCAGCTGTATCTAGGATCACTGCTTTAGAACTAGAGCTAGCTAGTACCTTATCCCAACTCAGAAAGCTTGAGCTGCCCCCCTCTCAAGGCCTTTATTGAGCCGCTCTCAAAATCCACAAACCCCTTTTCAAGGACAAGTTTATCCCAGGTGAAGGCAGTATTGCATCCTTCCTCTTTGTATACAAATCTGCGATGGAAGGAGCAACTGACCAGCAAAAACGTAACTGAATCCTCCACTGTTTGAGTCGTATGACTCAAGAGATCATGATTCACACTATGGCCAATCTTAGAAACTGGTCAGAGGTGAAACAAGCACTTATAGATAAATTTGACTCTTTACAGAGTTTACAAAGGCAAAAAAAGGCCTTTATGTGCCTTAGCCTAAAAGAGGGAAAATTAATCCTCTCCTTTGTTGAGAGATTCTATATTTAAGCTTAATCTCTGTTGCTTTCTAAATTTCTACCTCTAGATGATGCCATTGCTGCTATCATGGTTGCCTTGGCGTCTCATCCCCATTTAGCAATGCATTTCTCTGCAGTCAAGTGCACCTTCTGAACAATACAGGATAATTAAGAGGCTCTGCTAGTAGTGGTTGATTTTCATGAAATTGACCTTATGAATTAAGCTATGAGGAGAGAATCTAATTTAACCCCTCCAGCCGCTTCAATGAATAACTCCCTCTGAAACCCTGTTTCCGCTAAGCTACAGCAATAAGATGCTCCTCCAACATGTGAGGATAGCCCAGAAATAATGGCTGTGATAGGATAGTGCTCCCCTTCGTCTTCAGCTCAAAAACATATTTGAAGAAAGCAGTTGACCCTTTTCCTTGCCCATTTTTTTCTTCAGAGCGGCCTTCCAAAGTGGTTTTTAAAGCCTGCTCTTCATCCTAAACCCTTTTCTCGAGTGCCAATCGTCCCACTAGCAATGGGTTAAATGACCAGGTCCAAAAGTTAAACTGCCTGTTTTACAAAAGCTTATCACTGCTGATTGACCCACAGCTGATGTAGTTAAAGCATCCACTTCTATGACGCTATCACTTTTAGCCTCTCATCCAGCTATCTCTATTCTAAAACCTGTCTCCATGAGAAAACACAAACCCCCTACTTTGAAGGTTGAGAATTGAGCCATAAAAATTCTAATGCCTCCCCCAAAAGTTAACAAGGTGGAGGAGCAATCACAGGACCTATCATCCCATAAGGGAAGTCCTAAACCTACCTCACTTCCAATGGTCTCCCTAACATGCATTGATAATCCCTTTGATGACAAATCTGAAAGGGGGTGGTGAAGATGTAGGTCACTTAGTTCTAGTATCCCCAGGTGAAGTGGAGGTACACGACCAATTTAACCCAGAAAGAGTGGATGTGGCTAGGATACCTCGCTAAACATATCTTTATCAGGTGTTGAGAGACTTGGAGATTATTGATACCGCCATTGACGCTGACAAGCTCATTATTACTATAATCCTTCACACTCAGAGCTTTTCTATACTGCAGTCTATATGGGATAAATTCCTAAACTTTCAAACGCCTTGCTTCTACTCTCCAGCTGAAGGAGGTCCTTGGTCTTCCCCCCAACTTGGGTGGAACTTTAACTAAAGTAAAAGTCATTGTTAATGGAGTGCGTTTAAGGGTATTTTTAAAAAATGGTTCCCCTGTGAATGTTGTGTCATCCAAACTTATGAAAAAATTATATTGGCCATGACCTTGACTACACACAAGAGTTTAGAACTGCGGTGCCAAACAACACCCACACCATTTGGGCCTACTCATCTTTACCCATCCGATTTTGGAAACGTTTCCTCTCAGCCCTTGCAGTATCTTTGTCCATTAATATCTATGACTACTCATTGGTACCCAGTTCATGCTCAGATATGAAGGGGTTATTAACTTGAAGCAGGGCTATCTCTCCTTGTTTAATTACGTGATTCCTCTATTCTGACAAATGATGAGCTAACAAAAAAGATTATGCTTGCACCGTTGAGTTCCCTTCTTCCGCCTTATCATCACATTACACCATGGCATGAAGGCATATGTAGAGATTTTCTTAGGTTGTTATCAGCAAGCAACCCTAGTAACCTTTTTACTGCACAGGTTTGGTTTCCTTGTGCACTTTGTTACATTGTATATTAGAATGAGTTATTAATCAATAATAGTATGGAGACTATTATCTGTAGTTGGGTATGATTTGTATTTTGGCCCAACGCTCAGCCTGTATTCCTGATTAAATACTCATGATGTCATACTCATAGGGATTTGTTCCCTTGCTCTGTTCAACCTGATATTCACTGAGATACCCCGGTGACAGTCTCTTCAAACAATGCACTATCAGCAGCTATCCCCGATTGTGACTCCTTCTTCTCTAGATCCCCGCTCAGATCTTTACTCTTTTCTCTAAAAATCTTTCAATTAATGCAATCAGCAATAATATCCTTGAGACAGAACAGCACAATTAAAGCTGATGATAGTTAACTAGTTAAACTATATACTGAATGGATAACTTAGAATTCATTAACTTTTATTATCTGTTGTATTATCTGTTTTTTATTATAGTGAATCCTAGGGAATATATATAGTGGAGAATTCAGCTGTCTAATCCTCAGTTGACACTTCTTTGATGAAAAGGCATCTGTAGCCATTGTTTCACCCATCCTTGTCTCAGCAGCGATGGTCTTCCCCATCCTGGATAGGATTCCATCATTGGACATCCTTAATACATAAAATGGAAAGAGTTGGAAAACGTGTCCCTAACGTTTTCCTCTCAATCCAAGCGAACCAGCCATATTTGGCTAGCGACCTGCTTAGTTATTGGGACTTATTACCCATTATGGCAGGTTGTGCATTAACTGATTAATTTGCTAGTTGCAGATGGCATCACTCGCCTTGCAACTTGCTTTTCATTCCCAATCAGTAAGTAATGAAATCCAACCAATCCCAATTAGTACACCTGATAGTTAATCACCATCAGATGCCTGTCACGGGCGGGGATCACAGACCCCATCCATTTCATCCTGGAAATGCCCACACAGCAGCATTCCAGGTGGGCAACCTAACCAAACAGACTTAGGCACAGGCGAGGCGAACCTTTTCTCATCAAATCTTGGAAATGCCCACACGGCGGCAAATGGAGTGATGAGGCTGGACTGTCACTAATACGAGGTCCCCTATCTCAAACCTAAACCCGAAAATATCAGGTAAGCGAGGCGCGACACCTCAAAAGAACTTTATTTTTATTTTAAAAATAATAAAAGACCGAACTGGGGGGGACCAAGGCCAAGACTTAGAATTCCAACTTGGAATTCGAGAAGGTCAGGTTTGACTTTTATAAAGTCACTTCCAAGGAGCCTCTCTGATTCATTCCTTAAGCCTGCTGAGCTTAAGGAATGGTCAGAGTGGCTCAGCCCAGCCCTCTGAGTCTGACCACCCACTCTACCATACCCAACAATTCCGATTGGTTTGGTTTGAATTAACCAAACAAACCAATTGGAATGTAACATTCGGAAATTCATCCTTTCAGATGATTTCCATTTGTTACATCACCCCCCGCTAAAACGGCCCTCTGGGGGCAGAGAGCCGCCATTTTGGGAGGAAATCGTCGGCAAGAGGTCTTCCCAGGGCGAGTAACCTCGAGCCTCAAGAAGAATCCTCTTGAGGGGAAATGGGGGGAACGGAAACCAGAAACTGGGCTGTTGGAGTAAGCCCCAACAGGTAAGGACATTCGTACCCAACACCTGGCCGAATCACCACCTCCTGGAGGCTACCACTAGGAATGGCCTTCCCATCCCAACTGGGAAGGTGCTTTCCCCAATGATAGCCCCGGAAGGCGCGAAAACAGCGCTGGCCATGGGCCATCCCCTTTGCGCTGTCAGGCCTGAGAATGGTCTTCCTATCCCAACTGGGAAGGCGCTTTCCTCAGTCCTGCTGACAGTGGAGTTGACCCCATGGCGCTGGTGCCGGGGCGAATATCCTCCCCTTTTGGGACTTTCCAGGGTTGAGGGAACCTGCTGGGAACAGGTGCCCTCAGACACGGCTGCTGGAATCAGTGGGAACCTGAAATTTGACAGACCCTCGAATTTCACTGATGTCGCAGGGCTGGCCATCGGTCACTGAGTTGGCCCAGCGCCAGTTTCCTCAACAGCTGGGACAAAACGGAAATCCTCTGAGGGACAGGACCACCTCCAACCAGAAGCAAAAGGAAGTTGGAATAATGTCACAGGCAGGGATCCCAGACCCCATCCATTTCATCCTGGAAATGCCCACACGGCAGCATTCCAGGCGGGCAACCTAACCAAACAGACTTAGGCACAGGCGAGGCGAACCTTTTCTCATCAAATCTTGGAAATGCCCACACGGCGGCAAACGGAGTGATAAGGACGGACTGTCACTAATATGAGGTCCCCTATCACAAACCCAAACCCGAAAATATCAGGTAAGCGAGGCGTGACACCTCAAAAGAACTTTATTTTTATTTTAAAAATAATCAAAGACCAAACCGGGGGACCAAGGCCAAGACTTAGAATTCCAACTTGGAATTTGAGAAGGTTGGGTTCGACTTTTATAAAGTCGCTTCTGGGGAGCCTCTCTGATTCATTCCTTAAGCCTGCCAAGCTTAAGGAATGGTCGAGCAGCTCAGCCCAGCCCTCTGAGTCTGACCACCCACTCTACCATACCCAACAATTCCAATTGGTTCAGTTTGAATTAACCAAACAAACCAATCGGAATGTAACGTTCAGAAATTCATACTTTTGGATGATTTCCATTTGTTACAATGCCCCTATTTCATTGGCAACTCCACCCGATAAGGTCTTAAGTATTCATCTGGATTAATCCCCAATAGGTATGACCAGGCAAATATTCCAAAATCAGCAAAATTTAGTTACTCCAAAACTCAGGCCAACTGATTTTCAATTCACTTCGCTTTAGGGGAATTTTCCTCTAGCGATTCCAGGAAATCTAGCAGGCTGGGAATATGGGCAAAAATTCCAACACATACCCCCTCTTGCCTAGATTTCCAGTGAGAAAAGGACTGGGGCATGAGAACACCGCTTCAGACTCTTGGTCAATTACTTCATTGGTTCAAGCGGAGCACACTCATCAAGACTCAACGCAGGTCAGGATGGACTTTGGCATCTGGCATACTTCCTCTTCCTCCTTGCTTCCGCCTTCTCAGAGCGTGGGCCCCATGATCTACTGTTGTGCCAGACTGATCAATTTACTCATAAGGATATTAGTCCTGGGATTCTTTTTTCCCCCATCAGGGTATATGTCCCACTGTCATATTCAGGATTCTTGGTCTGGCGTCCTTGATTTTCTGATTTTCTCCTCATCCTAGACAGGAGACTCTTGCCATCTATGTTCATTTCACAGTTCAAATTATGTATACTTATTTTAAACTCCCTTGTTATTTCTCTCATAACCTTTTGGCTTATAAATTATTCCTAATTCTTCTCTTGGAGAGTTTATCCCATTAATTTTGAGATTAATTTCTCCAAAATTGGAGCCTAATGAATTTTAGAGTGCATAATATCAACTTTAATATAAGTCCGACATCCCCCCTCTCATCCAGCTCATATGTCAAATTCTGAGTCGCAATACCAGCAGCTTCTGAATAGTTTGTCTGATTAAGACCTCCATATTTTCCAGCAGATGAGTCAGGATGCTCGGCAGAACCTCTTTTGTGGTCCTTCCAGGACTCATACGCCTAGTCTGGCACCAGCAGCTAGTCCTTCCATCAAATTACTGGAATTGGTAACTAATCCCTCCAAAACCAGGCTTGCAATCGTTTTGAACACCTCTCGGCCAAATCTTCCTCTGCCATCAACTCCAAAGTTGGATTTCAAAACTCTCCTGGATTTGGCTCCTTTCACTGATGCACTGACCATTGTCATAGATGCTCCAGATATTATGCCATTTGCTCTTGATTGCTCATTTCTTGCCAGGTCAGACCTGCTTCCTGAGTTCCTCTTCCAACTCAGGCAATATTACAAACCTTCTGTTCTGGTCTCTTACTCACCATCAGTAACAGTATTCACTTTGAGCTCCCCTACGCTGAACTTTGGGCCCAAGTCACCAAGGCTTTGACACTAGTGCTGAATCCCTCTGATCTTGATAACATTCTGTATTGGGATACCCCACTTATGCTCTTCGCTTTGCTGGTCAAGTTCTTCAAAGTTGGTCCACAAAGCTTCCAGCCTCACTCGGGATCCACCATTCATTCAGCTTTAGCTTCTGAGAAGCCCATAGTCATTGCTTGCAAGACGCAATCCACTCCCTGCATGACTATCTCTTCTCTGGCACTTCCCATCGGTAACTTCCGCTAGTGGCATTGATAGGGGGCATGATTTGGCAACCCCCATCAAGCATCCCTTGTTTGTTGCCAGCCCACAGGTCCGGTGTCCTTGATGAAGCCCATCATCAGGTGCTCAGGACTAATCTTCCAGCTCCGGTACTGTATTGGGATTACTCAAAGCTGTTTGCCAATTGCCTCTCCTTATACTGTCGCTTTCCTCCCCGCTCTGGGGTTTTGCAATTGGCTTCATCCAAAATCACAATTTCCCTTCCCCTAGTCACTTTCTCGCAGGGCTCTGCGTCCACTCAAAGAATGTGGTTTAGTGTAGGTCTAGCCCTTGCTAGCATCCAATCTTATATTAATTTCGACAGGCTGTTCATTCCTACCACAATCCATCCTCCCTCCCCCAAAAGGTGACATAGGCGGAATCATCCCATACTGAGGGCAATTAATAAAAAAATTATAAAACTTATATTGGTTTTTCTCTATGCAGCTTATAATCTTTGTTCAATATCTTTTATCAATTTTTTATCTATATTCTTCTTTTTTCATGTGAATTGACCTTATTTCGATTCAGCAGTCCATCTTTTTTTATTTTTCCCCCAAACTGAGCCCTAGGTATTCTTAAACCTACCAGTTTGCTATGGTTCAGAGGTCCTTTTTTTTGGACTTGACCTAATCATCAGGACATGACCATCTTAATGGTTCATCAGTCCTTTGGGAACTCTTTTTTTATTTTTTTCATCAATCCATCGCTTTAGATACTTAGCATGGACTCAATTCACAACTCTTCCATCCAAGAGATTATTGATGGAGTAGGCATCAGTCGCCATCTTGGCAATCACTTCGAATAAACCCAAACACAATGCATCTAGTAGGTTTCTTCATCCAAAACCATGCATAACACAATAGGCAACTCTTTCCCCTATTCAATATTATGCTAAGGCCAGTCAGTTCTTATCGTCCATCGATTTTGCTTGTATCCTTTTCTTTAACGTTGTATTTAATGCTTGTGATTGCATATTGATCAAGATATTTGTCAGTCAGTTCAGGTATTGCTCAGTACTCATCCCCAATGTAGGTTCCACCACCAAATATAGAATCGGTGGCAATGCGGCATTTCTCCCATACAACAACTCAAATGGCGTCTTCCTTGTCACCATATGATGATTGATATTTTAGGTGAACGTCACCAAACCCAGGTACATTCCACATGCAGAAGTTCTTCCTGTGACCAACTTCCTCAACGTCACGGCCAGCGTTCCAAACACCCATTCTACCAGTCTGTTTGTCTCTGGCCAGTAAGGTAATGACATGACTCCTCTGATCCCCATTATCTCATTTGATCTTGGGATCATATGAGACGTGAAGTTGGTCCCATTGTCGCTATGCAGGACCTTCGGACAACATGCCAGTATATTACTTGATCCAGGATGAACCTCGCGGTACTGGTAGCATCTATTTTTGCCAGGGCCTTTATCTCGACCCATCACATCAGATGGTTGATAGCAACTATAATATACTTGACTCCCCCTGTGCTCATCATCAGCGGTCATCACATTGATGGACACCATGTGCCAGGCAAATCCAGGGAGGACCAGTCAGTATCCAGTTGTATTCTTATGTGGTTTGTGAAGCTGGCACTCCACGCAACAAGCTAGGTAATCCGCGACATTGTAGTTGATAGATTCCCAGTAATAGTACTGGCGAATATGGTCAGTTGTTTTCCTCAGGCCTCCATGCCCGACAACCTTGTAAGCTTCTTGCAATATAGCTGCTATTTCTGACGGTTTCAGGAATAATAACCGCTTCCCAGTGATTGTCTTGAATACTTGCCCATACATGGTCTCAGTGTTTTCCATCACTTTTTGAAGTGCACCTTGGATTTCTCGAGGCTTGTCCCTGATTTTTCGATCAACCATTTTCTGGAATAGCTCATCCGCTTGCTAGTATACCACCTGGACCATTAGTAACCATTATAAGCCATCTGCATTCTGATGAGAAGCTCCAGCTCAATGGACTATCTCATAATCATACGCCTGGAGCTTAAGTGTCCATCAGACTAGTCGTCCTTCTGGCTCTCTCAAATTGTGCAGCCAATGCAGTGAAGAGTGGTCCATTAACACTTTAATGTGTTCCATAGATGTACACCCAATTTGCTTGCATGCATTAATGACCGCAAGGCATTCATGCTTAGTCAAGGTGTAGTTCCTCTCAGTGGCTGAGAGTGTCCGGCTCACATAAACCACCAGATGTTCGTCCCCAAGTTCATCTACTTGGCTTAGTAAGGCGCCAATTGCCATCAATGAAGCATCAGTTTGAATAATAAACTCTTGATCAAACTTCAAATATTTCAGAATTGGCGAATCTACAAAATACCAGCGTAACTCATTGAAGGAGTCCTGGGCCTCTTCATTCCATACAAACCCTTTTTTCGGATCCTTCAATAAATGGAATAATGGCTCAGCTATTTGGGTGAAGTCCTGAATAGATCTTCTATAGTATCCGACCATCCCAAGGAACACTTAGATGTCTCAGACAATCTTTGGTACAGTTATCCGTTCTATGGCTGCTATCTTCTGGGTTTGCAGCTGCAATCCACTGGAGTTGATTACAAATCCCAGATATTTTAACTTTTTCTTAAAAAAGTGACACTTTCTTGGCTTGATCTTCAGGTCAGCTGCGGACAGTCGCTCAAATACTTCTTCCAAATAGTGTAGGTGATCAGTAAACGTCCTACTGAACACGTTTATATCATTCAGATATACCAGGACGCACAACAACTTCAAGTCACTTAATATCACATCCATGGCCCCCTGAAACGTTGTAGACGCATTGCATAGTCCCTGGGGCATCCTCATCAGTTGGTATAGCCCCTGTGCAGTAATAATCGCGCATTTTTCCTGGTCTTCCTTTGGCAAGTAAATCTGCCAATATCCTGAGATCAGATCCATTGTGGAGAAGTACTTCGCTTCTCCTAAAAATTTAGCACATTGTTGATCCTTGGTAGGGGATACGAATCCTTCTTCATAATTTTATTCAGCCTTTGGTAGTCAATCACCACCCAGTTGGATCCATCCTTCTTCTTCACAATCAGAATTGGACTCGCCCAGGGACTTAGCGACAGAACATGAAGCCCATGCTTCACTAATTTGCTTATTTCATCCTCCACTACTGCTTTGGTGGCTTTCAATCACTGGATTAGTCTCATCCTTATCAGCAAATTTTCCCCAGTGTCAATCTTGTGGATCACATCTCGCATGCATCCCAAATTGTGGTCATCCTGAGCAAACACTTCTCAATACTTTTTGATAGTTTGAACACCTCCTCCTGCTGGCCTTCTGACAGATCAGCGAGCTGCTCTCAATCAACCAATAAGTTGATGCTTTTGGTTACCCCATCCAGTAATCCCATTTCATCAAGAGTCCAAAATCGTGGAATCTCCTCAATTCAACCATCAGGATCAGATGAATGAACGTGATGATCTGATTCCTCTTGATCTTCTTCAGTTTTTCACTTAAATTTTCCAGGAGAACTCGAATTTTTCCATGGCCTGGCATTATTATCCCAGGAGCCACCCAAGGCTCCACTCTGGACTTCTTCCAGGGGCTTCCAACTTCCCCATACAACAGCTCAGGAATCTCCAATGTCAACCCCATGTCAACTATCATCTGCGATCCTGGTGGTATGGCCCTCTCATTCTTAATCCTCAGTGGAATTCCCCAGTTCTCTAGGATTTCTTCCAGCATATCACATCGCTTTCTACCAACTAATTGGTACCAGATTGGGGCAATGCCATCATTGTATATTAACTTTAATGAAGTTGTTTCTCCAATTTAGTGGAGCTTCGCCATCCTTCTGATATGCCAATGATAACATCTGACCCAATATGGTCAACTTATTATCCTCAAACTTACATTTAACTCTGAAATTTCATAGAGACTCCATTCCAATCAGAATGGCATAGTTTTGGTTGGCCAAAACTATTGCTGGTGCAGATACCACCAATGACCTGAATTATAGTGGCAATGCACTATACGCTCCACAGGAGATGGTGGTGTTTAGCCCAGCTGTCCCATATTCTTTCTTATGTTCCAAGTCCGGCGAGATCTTCATCCTCTTTACCAGCTTAGTCAAGACAATATTGATGGGCACTCCGCTGTCAACAATCCCCCTCACAATTACTCGAATCACTTATATGTCTATATACATACACTCAGAGTATTGCAATATAGTGTTTACTGAGTAAATAGCAGCGTTAATAGCCTAATCAAATGTGTGAATAATTTGCGCCGATAAATCAGGAAATGATTCCTTTATTGCACTGAGGGGGTTGACATATTAGCCTCATCTAATTGGATGTCAGATGATTCTTCAGGATTCTTGGCAGTTTGTATCTTGTCCACCAGTTGTCAGGCGTATGGCCGGGCAACTTCCTTGATTATCTCAGGTTTGATTCTCTTCGCCCTGGCTCTAGTCATAGCATTTACATCCAAATTGACCACTTAATACAGCTGATCCTGTTCATCGTCTATGAACAGATCACTAATATTGATTTTCTCAGTCATAATGTCAGGCTGAACAGGCTTCTCCACAGCTCTAGACTGTTCCCCATCTAGGCCATGGGCCCTTTTCTCAATTCCATGGTGGCTGCTGACTCTTTCTCCTGGACCTGTCATGGAACTGGCAGAAGAAGTTTAGACCAGCCTGCCAGTTGGGATGCGTAAGCATCCAAAAAGCAAGCCAGAATGCCAGAGGCATTGCTGACTGAAAAACTTGATATGGAGATGGGCATTGGGAAACAACGAATTGTTGGTGCAGCACAACTGTGAGTATGATCCCAATAGTGAACCACAATGAACCCACTCCTGACCCAGGGGGCCTTGCTGCAGGGGGTGGGATCACCAAGATAGTTTCGATGAGTTCCTTGGCATATGGGGTCATTTCAACCGGGGTGGCAAGAAGACAGATTCTCTCTTGCAATTGGTGGACCTAAGGCCACAAGATGCCCATGTAATGGTACCGGAAATTCGCGATAATGGGGTTGGAGCACCAAAAATATTGGACTCGCTGAATCCAATCAATGACGGAGGGGGCCATAGTGACCAAAAATACTGGTAGAGCCCATCCAGTATACATACTGACAGGCCACCAGGGAAACGCCATCAGGGATGCGGTCAGAAGGAATAATACAAAATAAAAAATTTGTTTGGTTTTTTGGCAAAAATTTTATTAAAAGGAAAAGGAAGAGAATTGACCAACCATTTTCTCAGTGCTATGCAACTGATTAAATAGTGGTCAATTGGGGTAGTGACAAGCCAGGATTGGGACCCTCAATTTCGACCTAACCAGCAAATTATTTGGTAAAGGGTGGGTTTGTTCCTTGGGAACTGACATCAAAAAATTCAGTGGCATGCCGAGTCACTATTAGTTCAACTTCGAACATCCAAACCAAGTCTTGGCTATGTTTCTGATGGTTAGCGTGATGGCGTTTGGCCCAATGAGCGACGGGAATCCCCCAAGGCCACCCCACATAGGGGCGGGTCCATTTGGCTGGGAACAGGTTCAGGACGCCCAACCTGCCCGCTCTTGGTTGCTGGGCTGTTTGTTTGGTCATTGGCATCACATTGGCTGCAACACCCGAATTGCTGACAGGGGGCTTTAAACCCTCCTCAATGGCGCCCGATGCTATAACCTGATCATCAAGGATGATCCCCAACAACTTTGGAAGGAAGGTGATTTGTTAAATCGACATATTAATCAAATTAGAACTGTCAGGCATTCCAGCTGATACCTCAGTCTTCATGCCTTTCTGGTCATTTGAGATCTGAGCATCAGCTAGATTGCCCCCAAATTAGATCCAACTGATTTCAATTCGATTTTCAGCACAGATTTTTCAAATTACACATAACAGTTCTGCCGAGGTGAGTGTGGGTACTGGGGGTGGGATCCAAAGTGGAAGAGCTGTTACCCACCGCTCATCTATTATGTGAGCGAGATTGCCCTGAGTAACGAGAGGTACAGCCATCCTCTTCAGTCCTTCTTACTCAGGAATGGGAAAATTGCCTGATCAACCACCAGGGGACGTTCCCTGGGACTTACATTACCCTTTCCTTTTTCCAAAGGAAGGGCACCCCCACCGGGAAACTGCACCAGAGCCACATTCTTGTGTGCCTTGGGTAACTTGATTGCCATAATTGTTGCAACTTTCTAGGGGGGGCGGGGAGCCTAGGCGTGAGATATATGGAATGCTTTGACCAGGTCCATCCAATTCGCGCAATTGCGCGCCTTGACCCAACTATTTTCCTAGGCTGAATACCCTTTCCAGGCCAC
>JAKSZP010000739.1:0-36488 GCA_022478985.1 Massospora cicadina | reverse complement strand
ACCTAAATTCTGCTGCCAATGTTTGCTGACTGGATTATCCAGTCACTCGATCCTGCCATGTGGCAGCAGATCATAAGCACATTAATCCGCCTCACCCCCACTAACGAACCCACCTCTCCATTCATTTTGCACATCCATTTATTGGAGGCCCTTCCATTAATTTGGTCATCAAGTCCACCAAAACTGCTCCCCGGTTAGAGCATCCCCAGGTGTATCTTCCCCGCAATGCATGGTTTTGGCTTCCATAGCTACCCCTACCGCTGATGGCCCAGCCCACCAGTGGGACCTAGAGCGTCCCCTTAGGGGAGCTCAGTCTGAGCCCCTCTCATGGGTTTTGCCATGCCTCCGCTCATATTTACAGTAACGTGGCCACCTCTGTGTCATCCCTTGCTGGTGCGCAAGCTCCCCTATTTGAATCCAAAGGTCAGCAACTGCAAACCCTGGAGGAGTCATCATCCTCCCTGCCTCTCCCACCCTTGGGGGTTGCCCCCTCAAGACTCGCGGTTGCCCCCAATGCAACCATCTGGTTTGCCTTGGGGACCTTTGTTACATTACTGAACTTTTGCTTTCCTCACATCTCCCATAGAACCCCACTTCTATTAGTCTCCCGGACCGCTATGCCTTTGGCATTCTAGGGCCTCCACTGGGTGCTCGTGCACCTTAACTGGGAGCCCAGTCTAGTTCTTCTTAGCCAAATCCGTGACAGTGTTTCAAAGGTTATGCAAGTCAAATGTTAAGTTGAAGCCTTCAAAATGTACTTCTTTAACGGAAATTGAATTTCCTTGAGCATTCCATTTCCCAAGAAAAAAATCCAACCCATGCAAGATAAGGTTGAAGCGTTTTTGAAAATGCCTCCCCCTAAGAGTTTACAGGATATTAAGGTGTTTCTAGGTTTGATGGGGTATTACCATCAATTTATTCTCAAATTTGCCCAGCTCAGCAAACCACTCATTCGCTTATTGACTAAGAACACCCCTTTCTATTGGGGTGCTGAACAGAAGGCCGTTTTTGAGATGTTAAAGCAACTGTTATATCAACGTCCTATACTGAGACACCCAGATTACAATAAACCTTTTATCCTGTTTACTGATGCTTTAGACTATGCCATTGGGGCCATCTTAGCCCAATTAGATGCAAATGGTGTAGATTATCCAGTATCCTATTTCAGCAAGATGCTGTTTTAAGCGGAATGCATTTATAGTGTAACTGAGAAGGAGTGCCTTGCAATTTTGCTAGCTGTGAAGCATTACTGCTCCTTTTTTATATGGGACCACCTTCACTGTGATTACAGACCACGCTTCCTTAAGTGGTTACATAACATGAAGGACCCTACTGGCCGGCTAGATCGTTAGCTCTAAAGCTCCAACATTATGATATGACAATTGAACACAGTGCTGGGACCCATCACATAAATGTTGATCGGATAAAACGACTGACTGTCCTTCACTTAGACAATAGTGACGTTGAAAAGTTACATGATCTCTTAATGACGCTGGATGTGTGGGGAGATGAGGATGAACATGTACATAAGATGTTAGTCCGGCACTCCCATAACACAAAAGTAGTTAATGAGAAACTGTATAAGTAGGTGGGGGGAAAATGGCTGCCTTATCTTTGGCCCTTGGAAAATGTACCTGCTATCTTAGAAACTTAATCCACACTAGGTCATGGAGGGTCAAAGAAAACTTATGGTAGATTAAAGATCTGTACTATTGGGATGGAATTATGGAATCTATCGTTGACTTCTTGGAAGCTTGCCTTACATGTAAAAAGCAATCTGGTTACAATACTAGATACCAATATCAACCCACTACCCCTCAACAACCGTTCCACACCATAAGTTTGAATGTAGTAGGTCCCCTTCCTCAGACTACTAGTGGAAACAAATTTATCCTAGTAGCTATTGATCATTTCATGAAGTGGGTGGAAGCTGTAGCTCTCTCTGCTCAAATGGCTAAGGCTACAGCAACGTTCTTAAATCAAAACATTTTCTCTCGACATGGCTTTCCCCAAGTACTACTCTGTGATAATGGAAAAAACTTCATCTCCAGAGCGTTTAAAATCCTGGCTACAACCATGGGAGCCCAACAGCTTTTCTCAGCTCCATACAATCCCTCCACGAATGGGACCATGGAAAGAGCAAATGGAAACTTGGTTTCCATTTTATGAAAAATGGCCTCTTTTGATCCGCTTCACTGTGATCATTACCTACCCAGTGCTCTGATGGCTTACCAGATTAGCTATCATCAGATCTTAAAAATGTCTCCATTTTAGGTCTTGTATGGGCGAGAACCTGGAATACCTGCTTTTCTAGCAGAATACTTATTCTCCTCTAGCTTTGAGGAGCCTAAGAAAGTTATGAGAAGATTGGCTCAGCATATCATTCAACTCCAGCCTCGGCTATGACTAACTTGGAAAAAACGGTGAATAAAGAAGGAAAGGCTGACAATGAGCTTCGAACCCCCCTGCCTGCATTCCAAGTATTGGACATGGTAATATACTACAATAACCTTATAAATCCTAGAAGCGGCAAACTCGGATCAATTTGGGATGGCCCTTTCACCATTAACTGCAAAAGAGGTATTGAATATTTGATAAAATTGCTAATTACTGGAATCACCATCAACCAAGTACATGGTCACTTTCTTTGGCTTTATTCTCCCCCACCATTCTTGAAGGGGGTGATGTCATACATTTCCCCTCTCAGCTGCAGAGGAAGAATGTCTTGGGTCAACTTCAGACAAAATGAGGAAATGTCAGCCATTTACAAGATTTTGATAAACCTGAAGGTGATTTTAGTAATAAGATATTGAAAATCTTGCAGAAATTGGCCAAAAGGCTCTGGCTGATTCTTGGTGGAACCCCATTAATTTAGCTAACACCATTTTGACACCTGCATGGGCGCCCAATGTAAAATCAAATGGTCAGATTACTTTGACCTCACGAAGAATTTCAGTGCAACCAGCAGAAGATACTCCCCCCACCATCTCCAAGTCCCTCAAAGCACCTATGCGGGGACCCCCCTTTTTATAGGCGTGGCAGAGGTCCCCCTAAGGTGAATATACTTTATCTGGAAGTGATTAGTTAAAGTTTATCAAAACCTTACTACATGGGTATGTTCTGCTTCAAAACCCAACTATTGGTTTCTCTAAAGTAACTCATTATTCCCAAGATCTGATAGGAGCATCTATCATATTACCTAATTTGGAAGCATCTAAGCTATTCCAAAACTATCCTTGAGTTCCCCTCAACCCTTGATGCAGTTAAATACTGTTTGGTCAAATATTGAGAGGGATAACTTCTTTCTTACCCCCACGCTCATAATAAAAAAAAACATAAAATTCACTTTTTAGTAGCTCTTATTATTTTATTATAATAAGAAACCTTTGTAAGATCCAGCGGCGTAGCACCAGCAAGCACAATAAAGCTGGATCCCTATACCATATAAGTGAAACAAAAAAGCATAAAAATGGGAACTTGTGGAAAGGTCTTTTATCAAAGTAAATTTGAATTATTTCTATACTTCTTGTGAAAATTAAGATACAAAATGAATGCAAATTGTAAAATAGATTGGGAATTGGGGTAGCGATTATGGGGCCTTCACAATCCCCTAGTGAGACAGTGTTTGACTTCCACTTAAGTTGCAGCATCTACTTTTACTAATTCTTTATGTGAAAGCTCCATCTCACAGTAGTTATCTCTGTCGGATATCTGGCCTTACTGCTGAAAAATAAGAATGTGGTGGGTCAAATTCATCCAAAAAGGGGAAATGTTGGCCCTTTGCGATTCTCCAATGCCCTTAAAAATGATTCGGATGATACTTTCAAGAAGATCGGCCAAAAGACCCTGGCTGATTCTTAGTGGAACCCCATTAACTGGGGTAACACCAGTTTAAAACCCGCATGGGCACTTTCTGAAAAATCAAACAATTGGATTTCACCAATTACACAATGGACTTTGGGGAAACCAGTGGAAGGTACTTCCCCATTAAGCACCAAATCCTTCACAACACCTGCACAGGGGTTACCCCCTTTTATAGGCGTGGCAGAGGCCCCTCAAGGTGAGAATAATTTCTCTAATGGTGATTGATTGCGGTACATCAAAACCTTACTATATGGGTATATTCTGCCCCAAAACCCCAACGTCCATTTTACCATTATTAACTCACTTTTCCCACGATCTGATTAGATCAAAGCCCATATTACCTATTTTTAAAAGGTGTCAAAGCTATTCCAAAATTATCTTTAAATTCCCCCAACCCTCAACATATTGTAAATACTTATATGTTGAATATCAAGAGGGAACAACTCTCTTTTACCCCTGTGTGGTGCCAATAAACCTCTAAAAAAATCCTTATTTTATTAGGTTTATAAGGTTAAAAAGTTTATTATTTTTGTGGTATCAATTCCACCATTGTTGGATTTCAGGGAGTTAGGCACCTAGCGAGCATTAAAAGCCTCAAAATTCAACAAGTTGAACACTACAGGGGCGCCTGTACACCACAAAAACCACTAAAATGATGGAAATAAACCCTCAGCTAGCCTCCATCGAACTCCAACTAGCTAGTGCTTTGTCTCGCTTCAAAAGGCTTGATCAGCACTCTTCCCAAAGCCCTATTATATGTAAACCTCCTTTCTGAGACAAGTTCATTCCTGGTGAGGCCAGTATTGCCTCCTTCTTTATGTTTATGAATCTGTGATGGAAGGAGCGACTGACCACCAAAAAACCAGGCATATCCTTCACTGTTTGAATCAAATGGCTCAAGAGATCATGGTTCCTCAAATGGCCACACTTACCACCTGAGCGTAGGTCAAACAGGCGTTGATAGATGAGTTTGGTTTAAAGCAGAGCTTACAACGTCAAAAGAAGGCCTTCATGTGTCTTAGCCTGCAAGAGGGTGAATTGATCCCCTCATTTGTTGAGCGTTTCTATAGCAGAGCTCAACCTCTGTTGTTGGTTAAACTGCTTCCTCTCGATGATGCTATTGCAGCTATTGAGCTAGCTTAGCATCTTACCCCTCTTTAGCAATGCATAGCTCTGCAGTCAAACATACCTTCCAAACTGTACGGGATATCAAAGAGGAACTTCTAGAATTAGCTGACATCTATGAGCCTGAACTTTTTTTCAAGACGTGCCAAAGTGGAAAGCAACTTTGACCTTTTCAGCCTCTTTGATGGCTGTATCCCAATGGAATCTAGCTGCTGAAGAGCTGAAACGCTCTAAAACTCCTCCACCGTGCGAGAATAACTAGCAATCTTTGGCATTTAAAGGGAAGCGCTTCCCCCCAGCTTCATGTTCAAAAGCTCAGCCTAAGAAGGCAATTATCTCTTTACCTGGTCCCTCTCTTTCTGAGCGGTCTAATAATATGAATAATGCATCACACCCTCCTAAGCCGCTGCCTAAATCCCCCTCAGCCTCAACTCAAACTGCTTCTAGACCAAAACCTGCTGAGATGAGGCAGTCCAAGCTGATCCCTCCTAAGGCAACTGTTAAAGCCATTACACTTCCACCGTCTTCCCCAAAAGTTGGTACAGCCACTATGCTCCCATAAAAAGTCAAAAGGGTAGATGAAAGTGATAAAGCCCTCCCCTGTGAGGAAATTAATCTGGTTTCTACGCCCCTCTTAGTAACTCGTTGAGGTTCATTGACGATCCCTCTGATGACGAGTCTGAGGGGGTGATGAAGATGCCGGCTACTATGTTTTGGGAGCACCAATGGAAGTGCAAGTTCCAGATAGGTTGAGGCCAGAAAGCATTGATGTTGGAATCATACCAAGATGAACCTACCTTCAACAGTTGTTGAGATTTTCAAAGGTGATTAATACCGCTAGTGATGCAGAACAGCTTATTGGGACATTGATACAATCCACCCAGCAGGTGCATACCCTCTAATATATAAGATACAACTATCCTGAGATGGCTATACGCCTTACTTCCACATTTCATTTGTAGGAGGTCCTTGCCCTCCCCTCTACTTTTGGTACCACCATAACCAAGGTAGAGGTTGTTATCAATATAGTGCTCATTCTAGCCATCCTTGATACGGGTGCTCCAGTGAATGTGGTATCTTTGAAGATCATTAAGAAAATTAAGTTAGCACCTGATCTGGACTATTCTCAAGAGTATGGAACTTCTGGGCCTAACAATAATCGATCTATTGGAGCCTACTCTTATCTACCCATAAGAATTGGGAAGCTCTTACTTGCTGCGCCTGCAGTGGCTTTGAAAAAAATTCCTACAATCTGCTCCTTGATACTCAATTTATTATTGAGTATGACAGAATCATTAATATGAAACGGGAATTTCTTTTCCTTCTAAATTACGAAGTTCCCCTAGTCTTTACAAATGATGAGCCTAATAAGAATGAATATACATGCATAGTGGAGTACCCTTCTTCTGCCCTCACCTTTATTTATACCACATCAGGCCAAAATACAAAAAAACTGCCTGACTCTGTGGATGGTTTAGAAGGCATACCATTGTATGCTTCAGAAGAGGTAGTTGTCAAAGCGTGTGAACAAAAGGTGATAGACACCAAAATTACTATGCAAATCCCCCGCAACTGCCTTCTGCACTTAACAAGAATTGATGGAATAAGCCATTTGGAACTTTGGGTGTTGCCAGGTATCTTAGACCCTGCCTACCAGCGACCTATCAATATTCTGGTGGGGAATTTCACCAACAAGTAGATATTTGTAAAGAAGCATCAGGAGATTGGAAAAGCCCTGTTACTTCTCATCAATAAAATCCACCAAGTCCATTATATTGTGTCTATGCTAGATATGGGACTACCCATAGACCAAATGATCTGCGCTTTACCCAACGTACAGATCTCTGATGAGCTAACTCCCGCTGAGCTTAAAAAAAGTTCATTCCTTACTGGAGTCCTTTAGTGACATCTTTTCCAAATATGATATTGACTATGGGCATATGAAGGGCTGGTGTCACACCATTGATGTTGGGGATGCCAAGCCTATTTGATATAAGCCTTATCAGAAATCAAAAGTTGAGGAGCTCCAGATGAGAACGGACCTTAAACAGTTACTGGACGCTGGGCTACTAGTGCCTTTTCAAAGTCCCTGGTCATCTCCTCTTTTGCTCATAAAAAAGAAAAATGGTTATTGAGTAATTATGGACTATCATAAGCTGAATAACCTTACCAAAAAGGACAGTTACCCCAACCCTGAATCAATGACACTATGGCCCAACTCTCTGGGTCTAAATTCTCCTCCACCATGGACTTGGCTAGCAGATACTGGCAAATGGACCTCTCTCTGAAAGACCAGGAAAAATGTGCGCTTATATGCAGTGAGTGTCACGGATGGGACTCCCAAGGCCCAGCCCGCCACCAGCCCTAAACCACTCCCCCCATATGAGGCTGTACCAACTCCAAATGGTCCTATCCAAATGGAAGGCCTTTCCAGGCACACCAGTCTGAGTTGTGGTGCAACAGCCTCTGTCACCTCAGGCCTCCAGGCGGAGGTGCCTCCCCACGACCTCTGTCACCTTGGGATAACAGGCTGAGGTGCGGCCAACCGGCCTCTGTCGCCTTAGGCCACTCTGGCTCCCCACTAGCCAGGGCAGGACCACTCCAAAAGGCTCACGGCGCATCCACCCGCTTCCTTTCCACCTAATGCACCACCATCTACACCCCCAAACTCGCTTCAAATAATTAAATTTAAATAAAAACAAGTTCAGCAAAAAGTGGGCTTTAATGGAAGTAGACTCAAAGTTGGAATAGAATCCCAAAGTGAGGCCCGTTGGGGCTGACCTCGCTTTGAAATACTTCCAAAAAAGTCTAAATGAATTGTGTGTAATAAGGGGCGCAAAAGCCTCCAGAATTGGTGGCATCCAGGCAACTCAGTGGTGAAACGGGGGAACCTCAGAACGAATAACCAATAAAACGATTTATTTAAATTATTCTGCTATTGACCCAAATAGGAAAATCCTACTCGGAATAACAGAATTGCAACTACTGACATACATGAATCCCATAATTACAAACCTTATAAGATTCATATATGATCATCAATTGTTACAGTAGGGTCTTTTGCAACCTACTCAATTACCACAATGGTTGTGCAATGCACCTGCATCTTTCCAGAGAACCATGGACCACATCTTGCAGGATCTGAAGCTCAGTTGCGTCATTGTATATCTAGATGATATCTTCGTTTTTTCCCAAACCTTTAATTAGCATCTTTCTCATTTAAAGGAAGTTTTCTAACGGTTGCTGGCCTCTAACATTAAGCTGAAGCCCTCCAAATGTACTTTCTTCCAAGAAGGAGTTAGACTTCCTGGGGCACGCCATCTCGTCTAATGGGATCCAGCCTCTCCAAATTAAGGTTGAGGTGATATCCAAAATGCCTGCTCCCAAAACCCTCCACAATATTCAGGTGTTTTTGGGCATGATGGGGTACTATCATCAATTCATCCCCATATTTGCTCAGCTCAGTGAACCCCTTGTATGACTTTTAACTAAAAACACCCCTTTTTATTGGGGAATAGAGCAACAAGCCGCTTTTGACATGTTAAAAAAGCTGCTGTAGCTACAGCCTATTCTGTGACACCCTGATTATAGTAAACCCTGTGTGTTGTTTACTGATGCTTCTGACTACGCGTTTTGAGCTATCTTGGCTCAACTTAATGATTTTGGGGTTGATCACCCCATTTCATATTTTAGCAAGATGCTCTAAGGCTGAACGCAACTATAGTGTCACAGAGAAGAAATGCCTGGCCGTTTTGCTTGCTGTTAAACATCATCGCCCTTTCTTATATGGGACCTCATTTCAAGTGGTCACTGATCATGCCTCTTTAAAGTGGTTACAAATATGAAGGATCTCACTGGGCGGCTGGCACTCTGGGCTTTAAAGCTCCAGCACTATGATATGACCATTGTACACCAAGCTGGGACAAGCCACATGAATGTTGATTGGTTGACTCGGCGTTTATCCTTCATTTAGATAATAGTGAAGCGGAGCAGTTACATGATCTTCTAATGACCCCTGATGCTTGGGAGGATGAGGATGAACCAGTTCAGAAGATTCTAGCTTGCCATTCATGTAACACTAAGGTGGATAATGGGAATCTGTATAAGAAAGTGGGGGTGGATTGGTTACCCTACCTTCGACCTTTAGAGCGAATACCTGTCATTATGGAGACTCATAGCCTCCTAGGACATAGTGGAGTGCGGAAAACCTATGAGTGGTAAAAGAACGCTACTATTGGGAGGGAATCATGGAGACCATCGTAAAAGTCTTGGATGCCTGTTTAACATGCAAGAAGCAGTCCAAATTCAAAACAAAGTATCAGTATCAGCCTACCACCTCTCAACAGCTTTTCCACACAATAAGTCTCAATGTGGTTGGCCCTCTTCACCAAACTATGGGTGGAAATCGATTTATATTGGTTGGTATTGATCACTTTACCAAAATGGTTTGAGGTAGTGGCTATCTCAGCTCAGATGACTAAAGCCAAAGCCACTTTCCTACTCCAGTATATCTTTACCCAACATGGTTGCCCCCAAGTTTTGCTCTGCGATAATGGTAAAAACTTCACCTCCTGAGTGGTGAAGATTCTCACAACGTCTATGGGCACCCAACAGCTCTTTTCCGCCCCCTACAACCCTTCAACCAATGGTATGGTGGAAAGAGCAAATGGGACGCTGGTTTCTATATTAAAGAAAATGGCTACTCCAGATCCCCTCCACTGGGATCAGTACTTACCAAGTGCCCTCATGGCTTACCGCATCAGCTATCATCAGATCCTTAAAATGTTGCCTTTCTGCTATTGTATGGGTGAGAACCTGGAGTTCCAGCTTTACTCGCTAAAGATATCTTCACTGATAAGGCTAATCCTGAGCAAGCTATGAAGAATTTAGCCCAGCATACCATACAGTTGCAATCCAAGGCAATGGCAAACTTAGCAAAGACAGTTACAAAGGAGGGACAGGCTGCAAATGAGCTCTGAGTCCCTCTTCCCTCTTTCCAAGTGTCTGACTTGGTGCTTTATTATCATAATCATATTACCCCAGAAGGGAGAAACTCGGGTCCAACTGGGAAGGGCCATTCTCAATTACTTATAAGTGAGGATATGAGTAAAAAATCAAATCCCTCGCTTCCAGAGTTGCCATAAATTGGGTCCATGGATGCTTTCTATGGCCTTATACACCCCCCCAACATTCTTGAGGGGGGTGATATTGGACTTTTGGCCATACCTCAGAAAAATAATAATGTGGTGGGTCAAATTCAGCCAAAAAGGGGAAATGTCAGCCCTTTGCAATTATCCAATGCCCTTTAAAATGATTTAGGTGATAATCTCAAGAAGATTGGCTAAAAGACCCTGGACTATTCTCAGTGGAACCACATTAACTGGGGTAACACCAGTTTAAAAACCTGCACAGGCACTTTCTGAAAAATCAAACAATTGGATTTCACCAATTGCACAATGGACTTCGGGGAAATCAGCTGAAGGTACTCCCCCATTAAGCACCAAGTCCTTCACAACACCTGCACGGGGGTTACCCCCTTTATAGGCGTGGCAGAGGCCCCTCAAGGTGAGAATAATTTCTCTAATGGTGATTTATTGCGGTACATCAAAACCTTACTATATGGGTATATTCTGCCCCAAAACCCCAACGTCCATTTTACCAATATTAACTCACTTTTCCCATGATCCAATTGGAGAAAAATTCATATTACCTAATTTGGAAGGCGTTGAAACTATTCCAAAACTATCCTCAAATTCCCCCTGACCCTCAACATAGTATAAATACTTATTGGTCAAATATTGAGAAGGATTGACTCTCTTTTACCTCCATGCGGTGCCAATAAACCTCTAAAAAACCCTTATTTTATTAGTTTTATAAGTTTAAAAAAGATTATTTTTTTGCGGTATCAATCCCCCATTGTTAGATTTCAGGAAGTTAGTCACCTAGCAAGCATCAAAAACCCCAAAATCCAGCTTACCCTAAACCAGGATGTTCATGAGTCCTTTTATCAATTTCCACCCTTGGGTTGAGGGCTGTAGTTTTGCCTTGTGTTATTACTTTGTTATCCAATCTGGTAATCTTCAGATCATCTTCAGGTTCATTAAATGGCGCTGCTTTGATGCGCCTCACATCAGGTTGTGTATGTTTCCAAAAATTTGTTGATTACCGCTTCTAGTAACTTTATGATGGAAGGTTCATTTCTTCCATTAGGGTAATTTAGCTGGTTAATTTTTGTTTTCATCAGCCATTTGCAAATTATATCTCTTCCCAAAGGTATAAAAGGAAGTCAAAATTCTCAGTCTTTGGTGGTGGCTTCATCATATCCATTTAATAATTTACTCTGACCGTCAGGTATCATATTAAATTTTTGGCGACGTCATCTTAACCAAATGACAAATTTCTTGGTCTGCCAACGTCTATACATGAGGTTGGTCACTTAAATCTTTGACTGGTAAATTTCCTACAACTTTGCCTGTCTGGTTTTGAGCTCCGTTAATTCAGGGTGAGAAAAGTTATTCTTAAGCATTTGTGGTCTCATCCATGACGACAGGGTTTAATAAAAGCCTTGAGATCAGAAATAGAATACACAAGGGTTCTGTTTGTCTCACTTGAGGCGAGCAGCTACTGACAAGCTTTTTAAAAACTCATATTGAAGAAGTTGGAAGAGAGGGTATCTTCCACATGCACTGATGACCCAACCCCTATGTTATCCGCCATGGTCTGCCAGCTAAAGTGAGCGCTAGACAAAGTTTTCCCCAACGCTTCCTTACCATCTAATATGGCTTTCTAGGATGATTATTTAGGGGCTATATTAGAAATTTTTTATTATGATAATCTATTGTTTAGCTTATTTTCAAGTAAAGGTGCGTGACGGCTCCCTCTTTTGGTTTTGGCACCACTAGTGCTAAAAAAAGAAGAGAGGGATATCTGTGAGCTCTTTCACTTTGGACTTAAGATGATTCCCAAGTCAGACAGCTTGTCAGAAGTTTTAATTATTAAATTTAGCATACCAGGAGTAGTATGAAGGTAGGTGGTAGAGACAGGTGTTTCATATTGTATGATTTTATGAGTGGTTGGATTCTAGAAACGCCTTTATGCAACCTTTTATAATAGGAAGGTCCAAGACTAAGAAAGAGAAGAATGTACCAACTCAGTAGACAATTTTCAGAAGGGTCAATTCAGAAAAAGCTGGGCTAACTCTAGATAATAAAAAGGAGAAGAAACGCATGATTGATTTGATGATTTTTAGATAATTTAAAGCAAAGTGGAATGCAGGAGGTAGCTGAAGGTAAAGCTATGTGAAAAAGCAGCCAATATAATGCAAAGTGTTCTTGGAGCAGGAAGCAACATCCCAAGTGATCACTAATGTGTTTCTAAATGAATTACTACATCAAAACGCACACTAAATTGACCCAAATCAATAGAAAATTAGCCTTGATAACTGAGCCATTTTGAGTAGTATTTGATGTGGATATTTCTGAAACTGTGCGTTGTGGACTCAGCAGAAAAGGTTGCAGTAAATATATTGGTTTTGGCACCAACAGTAGTGTCAGCCCAGAACTGTAGGCTTAGGATGAACATCACAGGAGAGGTTTACGCAAAAATTATATATAAAAGTAGATCAGACTCAAGAAAGTAATTCATAAGTAACCCTTATTTTACAATTAAATTATAGTATCTAAAAAAGCAAAACCATCTCAGCAATGATACTAAGTTAAGGGTGTATTTTGAGATCTAAGCGATCATTGAATTACAATTAAAGCTAAAAAGTTTTTGCTTTCCAACGAAGTCAAAATCTTCCATACTTTGATGAGCTCAATTTCATACCTAGTGATTTTATAAATTCTCTGTCCAATTTTGTCTATATTATTATCCATTGTATCACCATGAGCGTATCTCTTGAAAAGTAAGGGCAGAACCACTTCCAGCTAATGACCTTAAGAGATCACTGATAAATCTAAAGGTTTATAGCCTTAAACCCTAAGGTTTCTGTGACTTGGGTTTGAGGGGTGATTAACACCAGGCTTAATGTCACTAGCTGTTATGGGTGACCTAGTAAAATTCTATCACCATCATCCCGGTTGAAACATAAATGTAACTTGCTAATTCATTGTCTGACCCTATAATGTTCTACATAAATGAGTAACCAAATAATTATAGCCAATGTTTCACTTGAGGTGGTGGTTAACCAAATACATAGGTGATTCCTAACAGCCTATGTATCCCTATGACAGGACCTTATGAGGTTATTTTTAACTTTTAGGTTAAACAGGCTAGATAAAAGGTAATCAATACTAAAAGAAAAAGGTACCCTAGATCTTTTATGACTTTTTATAAAGACTTTGATACATTTATTTGGAAGGTTCCTACAAAGGCCACCCTGAGAGATATGAAGGACAAAGAGAAGGAATCTACTTTGCTATAAGGATTGGGAAGAACAAAGATATTACCTTAAGAACTGATGAGACTAACAACTTGATTGTAGTGGGCCATCACATTCTCCACTTAGCCCTGAAAAGGATTAAAATCATAATTGTTAGTCCAAAAAGGGCCCCTGGATACCAGGCTCCTAGAAAATTTTATAAATTTAAGCAATTTAATATAGCTAAGGATTGCTTTATACACTTGATAAAAAAATTTCTTACTTTCAAGGAACATAATACTGGAGGTTACCTATGCAAGGAGAAGTGGTGAGATCTATAGGATATTAGGATGCAATTACGGTTGATGGCATATGCTTGGTCAACCTACTAGCTTAGTCCCTTGCTTTATCATTATTAAGATACTCTCAATTCTTAGAAACTTTGAAGCTCAGTCTCCAAAAATGGCCCTGTCCATATTACAGTGCCCAAAAATATCTAGGTTTCTAAGCTTGCGCCTTCTATCTGTTACATTCTCAAGTGAGCTTGATATGCACAAACCCACTTTGCTGTCTTTCTTCTAAGAATCTCCAGGTTAGATAGACTCATGCTACCACTTTACATGCCATGTCAGCAGGGCTGTACTAGCTCATGACTTTGGTTGCAAGTATAGTTATAACCCTTAAAACCCTCTTAGATCACCTGATGCAACTTAAAAGGATACAACGCATAAGGAATTTGTGTCTTTTTAATTGTTTTCTAAAATATAGTACAGCTATAGAATAGTTAAGTACAACATGAAGTATGCATCGGGTTTTAAATTAATTATGTCATTGTAAATCATACATAAAATTAACATTTAACAATATACCCACTATTAACAAGCTAGAATAATATTATAAAGTTTTATTGAGTGGATTGGCATAATTTGATATATGAGATTTACTAAATTTGTCAGGAGGGGCATATTTTGTTTGGTAAAACTATAAAAAAATTAACTTATGATCAGATCTAAAGAATTAATGCCTAATAAAGAGAACTATATATGTGAGCATAAGCTTTACAAAGCCGCATGAGTCTTATATAGATGCAATAGTTCTCTAAAATAAGATATACCTGTATGATCTTTTTTAATAGAGCTACTACACCCAATTATATTGTATAACAGCTGTAGATAATAGGTTTTGACCAAGCATATGCCATCAACCGTAATTGCATCCTAATATCCTATAGATCTCACCACTTCCCCACCCATATCTCACATTACTATGTTTATTATATAAGGCTAACTTTCTACATACCTGCAATTTTTGGTAAATCAATTCATAAAATTTGCCATCAGAAAACCAGCTAATGATACCCAAGCCAAAATTCGAATATTATAAATTACATCATTCCACTGCCTTAATTTTTCTAGTTTTGATTCTTATCAATCATGTGATGGATAATTGCTACCCTATTCCATAATTTGCCTTCCAATTGATGATCATCAAAAATTACTGGCTAACCGCCATAAATGTTTCAGCTAACTGATCTACACTCTACTAAGAAAGATGTACCCAATTGATCTGGTGCCAAATATTATCTTAATAAACATCAAGCCCCTGAGGCAGGGTTCATAGCCTATTAGTGGACTATAATTGGGATAACCAAGAAGGTTCAGCCGCTGTGGAAAAGTTTGTTACACTGAATATATTTTAGGCCCCAAATTGCATATGATGGGGTCACAGATTGGAAAATGGGGACAAGAGGTTATAATTGACAAAGTTATCAAGATATACTAATCTTATTACACAATTCCTGGAGGAACTGGAACTTTGTATCATGATAAATCTTCAAAAGCTGTCAGTACTAAATGAAAATTTGGAGGTATTAGAAAGATTTACACTTAAAAAAATATGTATCTTGTCCTATCTATGCATTAAATTTGATGCATCCAGTCTCCATACAGTTATACCTAATTAAGCGCTTACCTAGTAGTTTATATTTCTTTTTTTTAGTACTAGATGGTCCCACTAGTAGTTTATATTTCCTTTTTGTAGTATTGATTGCTACAACCTCCTTATTTGAAATAAACATTTATAATTTCATATAGATTTATGATTTTTGTAATAGATTTCCACTATCAGTTTAAAAATGGTAGGGGAGCACAAGAACCACCTCGTAGGGGAGGAGTAGTCAGTGTAGAAAATAAGGGGGAGCCTAGATAAGAATAGTTGGTTTTATAAAATTATAATTATAGCAACAATTACTTGGAAAACCTATTAGTCAAGGAAACTGCCATATATATAGATACCTTCTGGAGAAGCTGATCTATATATAAAAAATGGATGTTGGTATATATATATTAGTTCTCAAAGATGTTTTCTGTCATTATGAAATATCTCCCTTAATACTGTATAAAAAATTAGTGTTTGATATTCTATTTAAAAGATTATTTATCCCTCTAATGATGAAAAATAAGTAAATATCTTAAAATTTATTGTTTTCACCAAAATATTACATTTTAAAACTTACATCTTTAAAAAATTCATATAATATAATACAAAACACATTCACTGACATACTAATGTACTGACTGACTGACATCTGATAACTTTGAGTCTGATAGGTTCAATTAATTTTGGGTGAGTGGGTGAGAATTGGTGAATATTATCAAATACTTCACCAAATTGCTCACCTGAAACTATACAAAAATCAGTATTAGGGTTTTAAGTAGATTAAGTAGTTAGGATAATCAACTCACCAGCCACAAGGGTAACAGCGAAGCTGTTAGTCCAAGTGGCTCAAGAGTAGCACTGGCACATCCTATAGGCTATATCAGTGTGAGCTTATAAATAAACCCGAGCAACAACAGGTAACTACACTTTATAATATAAACCCTAAACTAATCGTTCAAATTCTCTGGGAATAAATAAACCCAAAAAGCGTTAGATAACTCTGCTAGTCATATATATAATTATTTATTGAACACTATAAATGATCTAAATTAATTTTGATTAACTTTTTATCAGATAAAAATTTAAGAATTGAAGTAAATAATAACTTAATATGGTAAATTTATCTAAGAGAAAGTGTATACTTTAGTTCAGTTCTTTATGTCATTATTAAACATAAGATGACTGCAGAAGGAAAAGTAAATTGGATAGACAATCTGGGTAAGCTTTTTAAAATAACTTACACCTTTGATTAAGTCTGGGGTGAAAGGTATCTAAAAAAAAGTTTGCACATCACTTAGATTGTGGCTTAAATAAGCAGGTAAACTTTTACTTCTCAATTTATGCCCTATATTTATAAAAATTATATAAAACTGATGAAATATATTACTGTATAACATTACATATAATACACTAAAACAAAAATAGCATAATTACTTTTTCTCAAATGGAGCTAGCAAAAAATTAAGGAGACTAACTATCAGAAAAAGATTATTTGCTGAACTATACTTTTTACTCTTAATGCTAAAATCATAAATTTATAGATTACATTTAAACATAACCCTACTATCTTATAATTACTAAGCTTAAAGCCCTATTTTGTGTCCATTTAGATACTCTTTACCTCAAATTACACTTTACTGTTATCTCATACCAGCTGATACCTCGAACAGATTAGGTCTAGTCTAAATTTTTCAATTTTGTTACATAGGTTATTAAAAATTACCATAGGTCAATGCATGAAGCGTCACGGATTTATATTTTACATGCGCCAGGTTAAGGTTTTTATGTGACACACATTAATTTATCTACAAAGTGTACTTTAGAGTTAATAACAAGAAGTTTCATTACCCTAACCCAAAAGCCATAGCATATGAAGTTTGAGTTTAGATAGATGTTTATGATCAGATTATCATATTAGGTAATTTGAATCTTTGGCGCTTAGGTAAAAAGTTTGATTGCGTTTTATTATTCTTATGGCTTTCTCAGTAGTATAATAAAAATTGATATGACGGTTGCATAGCAACTTTAGATGTATACAAATAATTACTTCATCCCTGATAGTTACACTAAACAGATAAAGGTTTGATAAAAATTAAATCAAATCTGTGCTCCATATAGTCCTAATCTTTACAAGGACAACATGAGGGTAATAATCTCAGATTACTTAAAGTAGGCTATAAAAAATACCATCTTTTTGCTGTTATTTTAAGGAATAAAAGTTTCAACGTTGGTGCTGTGAAGCTTAATGCAAAAGATATAGTTAAGCAATCTTAAAATATATGTAAAACTTATTTTTACTTTAGCCTTACTACTTAGCAGGAAAGTGATAGGATTTTAATCACATGAGAAACATAATAAAGGTTTTTATTATTATTATCTAACTACAAATATTTTGTTCAATTATAGGGTACACTGGGACCTGATGGATGGCTTGTAATAATTGGAGCTAAATTAAAATCAATAATCAATATTTACCTATTTGATACTTGCAAGTGGATGATGTTATCATCTACCTAGTTTAATTAGAGTAACATAAATTTAATGAATTGAGTATATGGTTAAGTGATTTCAGTGAATTCTACATCCTACTTAGTCCCGAGAGTTAATTTTGCATGATAATAGGTTGCCAAAGAAACCTATAAGTTCTATTAGCTGAGTGTTATAGTAGCAATGGCATGCAGGTTATAAAAGAGTGTTTTTTATTATAATAGACCAAAAATCTGACATATCATATAAATTAAATTATAATTACTTTTTAAGTAAGGGCCTAAAATCAAATAAATAATTGCTTACAAAATATCTACCATAGGATAGTAGAGTAAACTTGTTCTTTTTTAAATAATAATCTATCTACAAACCAGGGCCCTTGCATAATCAATAGAATTGGCTTAACTAAAACTAAAGCTGAAGTGGCTTTTGTATTTACAACTCAACTACCCATGGTAACAACCATATATAAGTTAAACTCTAAATAGATATATTTATGGTATGGCGATAGTGTTTAAAAAAAGCTTATAACTGATCAAAAGAAACTAAAACTATTACAATCATTGGATGGGTACATATAAGATTCATTGGGAGATGTTTGGCTTGCTTAGTTGATAGATAAGTGATGCTTTAGTGAAACTTGTATGAATAAATTTGCTAATTAATATTTAGATTTGAATCACTAGTACTTACATTAGGGTAGCGGCTGAATTGCAATAGACAAATATAAAACGTGTGTGATCAATGGAATGTAAAAATTATATCTTTCTCAGAGTAATTGTTAAAGTGACTGTAAAACATAGAGTCTCTCTAGATTTACTAGTAGATATGTTATATGTTACTTGCAAAATCTATCATGTAGTTTAAAGACCTAAACTTGAAGAAAAGCAGTAAATTAATATAGCATATGATCCATCTAAGTAGGGCCATAATGTGTCCGCGAATATTTAATTGATCAGTAAAATAAAATTATTATATAGAATCAAAGTTTATATTAAACTTATTTTAATTTCATCACCAGTCAGTTGGAACCTTACCCTTATTATTTTACACCTTTTTAATGCTCCAAATACTAAAAGATGGCATACCTCTTAGATGATCCCTTAATAGCAATCCTTATTATAACAAGTTGATGGCAGCTTTATAATTGAACATGAGCCTCAGCTAGAATGAGTTTTATAATATTACCAATCTAAGTATCGCCTGTGATAAAAAGATAAATTTAGATTAAGGATATAAGTTTTAGGTGGAGTTTTATGAGAAACAAAATTCTATTAGTAACCTATAGTAAAGTTATTTGATGGATGAGTTATGGTTGCACATCTGGATATGGCCTATTGAAAAGTGAAGGTTACAAAGTTAAATAAAGTTTTATTATTTACTACTATGTGGCAAGGATAGTTTATCTTGCAGCAAGGTTCATGAAAGAGTGGCTAAACCTAATGAATTTTCTGATGAGGATGAATTAAGCTCTCATGTAACTTTTTAGTCAAAGTTAATACTCTATTTTGCCAAAATATTAGGGAACTTTTATATAGGTTATATCAGTGCTCCCCAATGGTCATAATCTTTGACTCATAGGGGAACCAGGAGGGGTGGACGATGATGACGAGCATAGCGACAAGGATGGCGATGATGGCAAACATGGATAGAGTGTTTAGGAACCGAGCTCTCCAGCGAGAGTGGAGATGGTTGATGGTCGTACCGAACGGTACGCTTGGGTCATAGCTATTAGTAACCGATTTAAGCACCAGCGATGCCACAGTGTAGCCTACCAACCAGGCGGGGAAGAAGATAAACCCAATCAAGTATAGGATCCAGTATATAACGTTCGATTGTGAATATGGGGGTGGTAAGGCTTGGCGCTTTGAGAAGGCGCCGAGATCCACGCCACTCTGAAATATGGTCGGAGTCGAGGATTCCTTGCTATACAAGCTAACAATATTGCTTGGGATTAAGTTGAGCGTAGAGTTGGTGATAGCCTTGGTGGTGTGGCTGAGGCTTGTATCATACGAGGAAAAGCTGGCGTTGTAATTGTGTAAGTTGTGGAGTATATCGGTTGGCTTTGCGTGGTTTAAAGGGGTTTGATTGTTATGCGGGAGGGTGGGCCCACTTGAGTTTATAAACCAGCTTTGTCGACTCATGGACGCGTGTAGTAATGGGTTGTGGTTGGATAGATAACGTTTAGCTTTAAGTGGCTTACGAAGTGGTTCATTACAGGTGAGATTGGCTTTGATATTATCATGATGGGCTGAGGGAGCGCTGCGTGGGCGCTGAATCATCCCTCGCATCCGATGGCTTTTGGGACGATCGGTTGTAACCATGGAATGCCTAGAGCGTTGATTATGAGAGATTGGACAACCACCAAGTTTGGTAAGCCTCTGATTAAGTGGAGTACGTGTTAACTTCTCGTGCATAGTCAACGTGGGATTTGAATTAGCAGCGGTAATTGCTGTCCTAGGCAGTGTCACTTGTGCTTGTGTCAAAAGCATGGTGGATGGTTGTACTGGTGGGCGTATGAAAGTTTCATAGTTCCTTAGGGGTTGTTGGGAGTGGGCTGTGGAGTTTATGGACATCTCTAATCGTTCGATGCTAGCGCTACCCTTAGAATTTAAGTGTTGGTCAGTATCCTTCATAACCTAAGGGGAAACTGGTAAGTATTCGGTATAATCAAACCCGATTGGCTATTTGAAACCGGTTCATGGATCTATACAGCACCGATTATACCTTTTTTGTCCTAAATACCCCCCAGTTTGTATAGATTGATACCTAGATAATATCGCCTATCCTCATTAACCATAACTGTTACCCACCTGCTTCTCTATCGTTTGTAATTATAATATGGTACAACTTATTTCCTCTTTTGACAATTCCGCTCTAAACCCACGCCGTTCATGGCGTGATGTGATCCGTTTTAAATTGGTATGCCAATTTGCACTCACTAAGCTACTTGACTAACCCCATAAACCCCAACGTCTGGTTCGCCTAATTTATTAACCCAACTTTATGGCAAATCAGCTAAACCCTCATAACAGTTTGGGATTTTCTCCAATTGTCATGGCTGGCTAGTTCGTCTCAGCTTTTAATCATTCGATATTTAATCTGATCGGCTATCAACCTTTTAGAGCCATTATATTAAATTTTTAACTTGAGCCTGCGCTTTACCTTTGCTAACTTAAAAATATTCATTTATGAATTGGTTTTGTTATAATTTTTACTTCATGACAAGAGGTGTGGACTGTTTTGAAAATTATCAAAGCAAGTTATTGCAAGTTGACCATCTTTGCATAGTCTAGATAGTTAATATGATGATTATTAGGCCCATAATACTCAACAAGTATATAGAGCTGAAAAGTAAAAAGATACTTCTAAACCTATTTTATGTGTAAGTCTTCTATAGTGCTTTAATATAATGATCTGAGGCGATGGGAAATATCTCAGGTAAGACCTAAGTATAAAATAGATCTAAAAGGTTTAACCATAATCATACATAGTTATTAAATCGACCCTGAATTTAGTGATGCCCGGTATTAGCAGAGATGTAGAACTCTAACAAAGGGACAGCTCATGAATAAATTTCCCTAAACTGATAGATTCTTCAAAAGAATGGTTTAAGTTTTGATTAAATTATCTTAGGCTGTGAAGGATTTGGTATGCATACTAAAACAATTTTATGTAGACAAGTGATTAGAAGAATAAATATAAATAGTTTGACATGATATGGCTTTTAGTTGGACATCCGTTGAAAATTTCATCAATGCTTCAACTACAACTACCATCAGGCTAAAATATCATCATTGTGACGTTACACTACATGACGACATTGGGATTTTTGTATCTGAAGGTTTGTTTTTTGTGGTAAAACTTTACATTGTTTTAAATAACCATGGTGAAACTACCTGATGCTTCTAACCAGCTTGGTATAATAGCATTAAATGCAGATAAGAATAAGCAGTAATGGCAAAATTAATAAGAGGCTTATACTTCTAAACCTTATATTTTTATAAACAAGGAATATTTATGTAATCATCTATTTGCATAAGACTAAAATCAATGGACAGAGTAATTTATTTAGTTGCTTAAATAAAAAGTACTCAAACAACACTAACCATTAAGTGTAAACTTATATCAACTCAATTCATAAAATAACAAGTGGAGCTACCCAGCGTTGCTCAGGTTTATTTATGAGCTTGCACTGATACCCAAAGGCTGTTCCAGCAGTATACTTGAGCCACTCAGATTAACAGCTTCATTGTTGCCCTCAAGGCTGGTGAGCTGGTTATCCTAAATTTACTTAACACTGGAGGAACAAAAAAATTGTCTGTTACATGAGATTTTTCAACCGTTTCTAAGTATTTTGACATCATCAATTTCAAATATGAAGTCAGTTTTCCTGTGTGTATTTGAGTTTTCATGCAATATGAGTTTTGATTAATGTTGAAGATTTTGGTTTTTATGCTAAATGTTCTAGTTTTTATACATTATCAATTTTTACTATTGTTACAGATTTTATTTTATATTGAAGTTAGGGGACAAAAACAATAACTACAACTACTACTCCTCATAGATTGAGCACAACTACAGGGTAACAGCCAAGACATAATCATCTTCCCCACACTTCATATCAAGCTTAGCTTGATAGAGCAATCTGTAAAGGCTCTGAATACTGAATATACATTTTTCAACTCATTGTTTCTGCTTTTCATAGTCTATCATTTGACAAAATAAAATTAGGTGTATTTGATGATCCTCACATTTGATCACTTATATATTATAAGGAATTTGTCAGGAAGATGGATCAAAAGGAGAGTATAAGTCCAAGGGAGCACTCTCTTTGTTTAGACTGGTGTTCCCATTTCCTACAAAAAAGGGTCTGAGAAGGGCATCTGTCCCTCTTGTCTCACAGGGCAATCCTACCCATGTGGTAGATGAGTGTTGGGTAACAGCTCTCCCTTTGAAAATTCCACAACCTGTCCCTAAAATCACTTCCACTGAATTAGTACAGCAAATTGAGGGAATTTTCAATGAAAATTTGGAAGTCTGCACCCCCATATGGCATAAGGTCCTTATGAAGTTGATGGCAATGGACCCTCAAAATTTAAGTTCTAAAAGCCTTAAGACCTTAACAATGAAGCCTGATGGGTGCACACATTCAGTAAATAGAGTATAAAGTGTCAATCTCTTAGCAACACTCACCGGTGGCATCAGGTCATTGGAAAATGTTGTTGTCAGTTTGAAACCTTCCTCAAAAACATTGGGAACAAAGCCTGACGGGTGCATACCTTTCAAAAAGAATGTGTCCAGTTTCAAATCCTTGACAAAACTTGCCGATGGCATTAGTCAATAGAAAACATTGTTGCTAATTTGAAACCTACCTCAAAAACTTCAGGAACAAATCCTAACATGTTTGTACTCTCTAAGATGACTGTGCCTAATGTCAAATCTTTTGGTGGAACTTGCTAATGGCGTTGGGTCATTGTAAAGTTTGCCACCAGCTCAGAACCCTTCCCTCTAATGTCAAAATTGTTGTTCAATGGATCTTGCTTGGCCAAACGGACGCCAAAGTGACTGGGTGCGGGCAGGTTAGGTACTTCAAACCTGTCCCTGACCTCTTGGAACTGCCCCTATGTGGAGTGGCCTTGGGAGGTTCCCATTGCCTGTCAGGTGAGATGCCATTGCGCTAACCATCAAAAACACTGTAAAACTGCAATTTGGGCATCTGAGGTTGAATTGACAGTGACTTAGCCCACCACTGACTCTTTTGATGTCAGTTTTAATTGAGTTCATTTTCCTTTCCCCCTAGCTCAAAGTTCACCAGGTTAGGTCAAATCTTGAGGGCCCCAATCCCATGATTTTCTAAGCTATTCCCCAAAACAATTGTCTATTTAAGCAGTTGCAACACACTGAGGAGATTGGAAGTCAATTTTTTATCAAATTCATTAAATATTTTCCCATGCTCAAATTCATTTAAAATTAAGTTCTAATTTTCCTTTACCAAATCCCAGTGGCATTTGCAATGCAGCCCCACGGACTTCATACAGACTGGTTTATCCCAGCCTTGTTATTATATTTGGTCCTCACCATAGTAATTTGGTTCCATCATGTCAAAGAAGTTTGGTAATCTTCCCCAAGCTTGCAACTCTATAAGACCTGGCCCATTGGTCCTGGGCTGCAATAATTTGGTTTTTCAATGGGTTGTCTTGTATATCTATGGCCCATAGCACTTTATCATTACTCTTATCCCAGCACACTTAAACTTCATTTGTGCGGCAATGCCCCTAGAATTATGGCTCACCTTTTGGGTGCTTCTGCTTCCTGATGGGCAGGCCAGTCTAAACTTTAGCTGCCGTTGCACTGACAGAGAGTAGCATAAATATCTTTTGTAGCGTTATTAACAACTTCCTTGATAACAAGAAGGCAGAAAACTATGTAATTTTGGATCAAAGGATGATAAAGGCATTTTGCAACCTTGGATGCAACATGAGTTTTAGTGCACTTCCTAAATACCCATCTTGATCAATTTCCCAAAAGCCTTGAGGATGTTAGTGATGAGCAGGGGGAATCATTCTGTCATGATGGCGGCAGATAAGGTTTAGATAGCCTGCCAGTCTGGATGCCCAAACACACTGAAGGTATTCTGAATGCCAGAGGCGCTGCTACTTGAATACGTTAAATGGTGTAGTGATAAAATTGACCAGAAAATGCCACAAGGTCATTATTGTGATAAACAACCCTGAAACGAATAGGGTTGACATGGCCTCAGGGCCTGTAGATCTAGGTTCAGGTAAAAGTGAGATTGGAATGAAAGGTTTAATTTTTGTCATAGGGAATGAAATCAAATTTTGGGTATGTAATTTTATTGAATTTTAATTTAGAAAATTGACCGTCAATTTTACTATTGTATTATGACTTCTTAAATAGATGATTGATTTGGTAAATATCTTATACAAGCTCTGGATTGGGGCCTTAAGATTTGCCTAACCCAACGATTTTCAAGTGGGGGGAAATGAGTAATTTTGAACCAATTTCAAGTTTGTTGTGGCAGGCCAAGTCACTGTCAGTTCGTCCATGGACGTCAGAATTGCCAATTTTTTTGGTTTTAACAACTAGAGTGACGGCGTCTCAACTGATGTGCAACAGGAACCTCCCAAGGCCACCCCACATAGGGTTGGTTTCATGAGGTCAGGAACAGGTTTGTGATGACCAACCTTCCCACACCTGGTCACTCTGGCATCCATTGGACCTGATGAGAACTGTTGGATGGGGGTTTTATACTGCCAGGGTGGGTTTTGAACTAAAGTTAGCATTTAAAAAACCTGATACCATCAAGCTTTTCTGACAATTCTAGACTTGATACTTCATTATTTGAAAGTGTGCACCCATTAGTCTTTTTTGACATGGGTTTGGGACTCTCAGGTTTTGATGCTAAAGGCTCATTGCCCTCAATTTTGTTTGAACCTTCATCCCAAAACAAAGTCTGATATCTGAAAGCTCAGCACATTTCTCATTGATTTGTTGTATTAATTTATTCAAAGTTAATATGGGGACTGGTGGTGGGATCCTTAAAGGGAGAGCTCTTACCCATCGCTCATCTACCACATGGGTGAGATTTTCCTGTGAGACGAGAGGGACAGCTTCCCTTCTCAGACCCTTTTTTGTAGAAAAAAGGAACACCACCTGGTCTAAGCAGAGAGGGTGCTTTCCTGGACTTACATTACCCTTCCCTTTTGCCAAAGGGGTGGACCACCATGGGGGAATTGAGCGAGGGCTACATTCTTATGGGCCTTGGTCATCTTGATGACCATTAGTGTAGTGTTTTTTGGGGGAGGATGGGGAGCATTGGGATGGGTGATATGGAAGGCCTCAATGAGCTCCGAGCAGTTGGCTCAGTCCTGTGCGCTGACCCAGCTGTTTTTTAAGCCAGGTAGCCCTTCCACATAAAGATATATTGGAATGACCAGAGGGATTTTGGGAAGCCAGGATGCCCTCAACTTTTGGCTTCCACCATGTTCTCAATCACTATGGCTCTGGCTCTGAGGGGATTGCCCCCTTAAATGGGGACAACTGGGATACATGGAAGTCTGAGTGATACTTCCAGTGGTGTGGCTATTTTAAACGGAAAGCGCTATTTCTCAGGTCCTCTTCCACCAGATGGGGACTGTAGCACCTACTCACAAACTGTGTAAGGGGACCTGCATCTGCAAGTAATACGTGTCAAACATGAATTATGACCCACCATTATTTTATGAGCTGGGAGCCGCTTCTGATCTGCAAATCATTTTTATTAACTTATGGCCTTAGTTAAGTTCTCTCAAATCAAGAACTGTGTGGCCTGAATGTGTTGTGCATGTTTGGCGGCAGCAGGTACCTCCAAATGGAAGCTTGGGCCAACTGAGAATGAGGGATTGTACCTCAAGGTAGCCTCATATGAGGAAAACCGTCAAGAAAGTGTTTATAGCTCTCCTGATCCCAGTGAGGTGGTGCAAGGTGCACAGCCCTAACGCCAGGGAACTAGTTGTCATTACTAAGGTAAGCATATCCCCGCAGAGGGTTCTGGAGCTAAAGTAACTTAAGGCAAGGGTGTTTAACAAGGTATAAATTTAGCAGATATTGAACAAACAACAAGGCTTGGGTGGACCCCAAAGTGGAGTCCATAGCCAAGAAGTGATCTGGGATGGAGTGCAAGGGTTCCTTGGTTTGGAGGGGACCATGGCGGCCCAGCAGTGCACCAGATGTGAGAGTTAAATTTGTGCAAATCAAATGGCTAACGTTGTGTGAGACCTCCTCAAGGAGGTCTACGCACAGCTTTGCCCAAGTTAACATAAATAAAAAGTAAACTAACGGGGGGTTTTATTAAGGAGAAAGATTACCAACTAGAAAGGTTCATCTCAAGCAAACATATTTAAGCTAATTCAGGAAATTATCAAATGGTGAAAGTGTTGCTAAGCCCAGATGCACCAATAAGTGCACGCTTCCATTTTGATAGGGTACTGTACTTCAAAATTGACCAAACTCAAGTGATTGATTGGAGTCAAGGCTGACCCAAGTTTAAATTTCATAAATTGAACATGTTTTGAACCACCGTTCACCAAGTAACCAAATTGAACCGTCATTGTTTAAATGGTAGCATGTCTGTTTTTACATTATTGCTATTATACATGGCTGGTCAACTTGCAGATCCTCTGAAAAAATTGGGCATATCTGGCCTTCACCCAGCGTTGGTACAATGTGTGCCTTGAGTCAGTAAGGTCCTGTAGCTTGACCTTTTTTGACTTGGCACCCAGCCTTGTCTTGACAATTGTCCCTTTCAATAAAGTCATGTGAACATGACAAAAGCCTGTGGACGCATGCGTTCTCTATTTATATGTTTAAGGCAAGGGGCGGTTGTCTGCCCAGGTATCCTGAGCAGCTACAGCATAGCACCACAAGTACTGTTCCAGTATTTAGTTGATCCATTAAGTTTGTCCATCCAATTGTGGATGGTATGCGGTTGAGTGGCAAGGCGTGATCTTCAAAATTGCAAATAGCTCATTTTATAATCATGCTATGAAGTGGGGCCCACAGTTGCTGACAATCTCCTGAGGGAGGCCAAACATAGAGAGCACATGTGTCAGGGACTGTAATATCTTTAACCCGGTCAGGCATAGCAACTCGTGAACTTGCCATGTCTGAGCTAAGAGTCCAGTATAACAAGGGAAGGATGCGGATAAAAAATATAAAAGCTGTAAAAAAGGTCTGTTGGGCCCCAATATAGGTTGTAGAGCTTCAGCTAGACCAACCCCTGTTAGGGCCAAGATACCAGTGACAGTGGGCAATTGTGAAATTGAGTTAGAGGAAATATTTGGATTTTCAGAGTTGTTTAATTGATATATGCTTTATAAATAAAGATCCTTGTACTTTACTAAGGATCAAAAGCAAGTAAATCAAGTAAGTATTTAGAAGCATCTTAACTTTATTGACTGCAAGGAATGATTTTAGAATTATTCAGCTTATATTCACTTTTTCAGACTAATTGAACTAGCTTTAGGGATTACTTGATTCTTATCTAGCTTTAGATTCTTTAGGCTCTTTCTGTCTTAGATAACCAAAGCTTAGACTAGTAGTCAACTGCCTAATTAGGACTACTAAGACCTGGCCCCAGGTGTTATGATGTTCAATTCGAATTCAATAGTCTTGAATTGACTTGTCTGACTCGTTATTAATCTTCTATGTGACTCTGCTATCATCTTTGATTGGTTAAGCTGATTACATATATCATATATTCTATCAATAAGTACTGATATATCAGGGATATCTTTCATGTCAGGCTTTACCCTGCCATTATCCCCCACCAAGGCTGAAGCCATCTGCAATTTTTTTTTTCCAACCTTGAAGTAGATTCTTTGCATTTTTAAGGTTTTCCTCTGGTTCCCAAGTACTATCTTATACAGGGTACCCTACCCATTTTACCAGGTACTGAATATTTCCATAATTCTTCCTACTTTTAAGGATTGCTTCTACTTCATACTCTGGAGTCTCTTCTTTAATCAATGGAGGGCAGCTGTTCTGATCTGTTGATGGGGTAGAGAGATACCATCTTTCTTATGTAAAAGGGATCGGTGAAATACATTGTGGAATTTCCATCCCTTGGGTAATGCTAGTTGATATGCTACCTTACCTATAATTTTCTCTACTGTAAAAGGTCCTAAGCGTTGGTGTTCTAATTTGCTTGATGGAACACTTATAGGTACATTTCTTGCATCTAGGTAAACTTCATCTCCAATTTCTAGGATTTTTCCAGGTAATCTTTTCTTATCAGCAAAATTCTTATATGTCCTGATTGCTATTTTTATATTTGCAATGCATAAGGCATGAGTTTGTTGAATATCTTTAATAAAGTCTCTACCTGATGGGTTTTCTGAGATTTCAGTGAAGTTGGGTCCCCAATTCACATCATAACCATAATTTGCCTTAAAGGGTGACATACCTATAGAAGCATGGTCCAAGTTATTATAGCAGAACTGGGCCATTGTTAGAAGCTCTTCCCAATTATTTTGTTCGTAATTCACATAGCATCTTAGATACTGCTCTAATACTTGATTTACACGTTCTGTCTGTCCATCAGTTTGAGGATAATATGAAGTGGATAGACATTTAATTAATACCTAGGTCCTTCATTACTTAATTCCAAAAAATTGATGTAAACTGAGCGCCACGGTCTGTTATCACTTCTTTGGGAATGCCATGTAAAAGAAAGACATTTTTTATAAGTAGGGCTGTTTCCTTAGCTGTTACAGATGTTTTAGTAGGTATAAAGTGAGCCATATTTGTAAATCTATCAATGACTACTAAAATTGCATTGTAACAATTGAATTTGGTAACTCAACTATAAAATCCAAGGAAACTGATTCCCATGGTTTTGTTGCCATACTTAGGGGTTCCAGTAAGCCCTGTGGGTGTCCTCTTCTAGCCTTTGTATGACAACAGGTCTCACAATCAGCTAGGTACTTGATCAAATCTTTTATCAAACCAGGCCAACGGTAAGTTTTCTGAATAAGTGAAAGAATTTTATTTCTTCCAGGGTGACCTGACATGATTGTGTCATGGTATTCACGTAATATAGTTAGCCGTTGAGGACCTTCAGGTATATAGAGACACTGTTTCAAAAGTAGAAGATATCCCTTAAGTGAATAACCCTTTTTGGTATCAAATGCTATTGTTGTTATTCTTTAAATCAGATATGATTTTCTGGAAAAAAGTGTCTTTTCCCTGGGCTTTGATCAATTCGTCCTCCCATTTTACTAGGACAAGGTGAGAAAGTTGATCTGATTTTATGTCTGTTTTTAGTAAGACTTGAGTATTGTAATATTCTATCTCCCTTTCATCTGGGATAAGATCTGATCTTCTACTTAAAGTATCTGGGACTACATTAATTTTTTCTGGTTTATAACCAATTTCTAGCTCATAGTCAGCTAAAGTGAGAGCCCATCTGGCTTGACGTTGATTTAGTTGCCAAGGAGAGAAGAAGTAGGTTAAGTTTTTATAATCAGTCAGAATGGTAACTGGATGTTTAGCCCCGCATAGGTATCTTCTCCAATGCTTCAAGGCCTTAACAATGGCTAACATCTCTTTATCATTAATGGGGTAATTACATTCAGCTGGGATAAACTTCTTTGAGTAGTAGACTATAGGTGAAGCCTATTATCATCCCCCTCCTGTAGTAAAACACCTCCAAGTGCAAATCCAGAGGCATTGGATTCAACCACAAATGGCCTCTCATAGTCTGGCTTTGCTAAAACTGGTGCTGTAGTAAACGCTTTCTTTAAGTCAACAAAGGATCTTTCTGCCTTTGATGACCTTTTAAAATTTACATTATCAGAGGTAAGTTGCGTTAAAGGTGATGCAATTGTTGAAACTTTTTTGATAAAATCTCTGCAAAAGTTTGCTAAACCTAAGAAGCTTCTCACCTCCTTTCTGCTAGTTGGTGTAGGCCAAGAAGTAATAGCATCAACTTTACTTGGTATCATTGTAAACCCGTTCTTGCCTACAACCTAACCGAGGAATTTTACTTCTATTTGTTCAAACTCACATTTTGATAATTTAACATGCAAATTAAATTTTTTGAAATTCTCAAATGCTAGTTAAAGATGATTGATATGATCCTCTTTGGACTTACTATATACTAAGATATCATCTAGGTAAGCAACACAAAATTAGTCCATGTAGCCTCCTAGTACAGTATTGATCATTTGTTGGAATGTGCTAGATGCGTTGCATAAACCAAATGGCATTACAAGATATTCATACAGGCCAAATCTTGTTTTAAAGGCAGTTTTCCACTCATCTCCTTCTTTGATTCGGATTTGATTAAATGCATCTTCAAGATCAATTTTTAAAAATATTGTTGCCCCAGAAAATTGGTCGCTGAGGTGGTCTGCATGAGGTAAGGGATACCTGTTTTTTATAGTGATATCATTAAGCTTCTGGTAATTGACACATGGACATAAACCTCCATCTTTCTTACTCACAAATAAAAGTGGTGATGAGCATGAGGATCGTGAAACTCTGATAAAACCTTTGCTTAGCATGGTATCTAAGTATTCTCGCAAAGCTTTTTGTTCCCACTGATTAGAACTGTAGATTGGGCCGTGAGTAGGCTGTTTACCTGGAACTAAGTCTATTGCATGATCAAATATGTTATGCTGGGGTAGTTGATTGGATTACTCTTCGCTGAAAACTGAAGCCCATTGCCTTAAATACTTAGGAATAGTTGCTTTACAGGCCTCCAACTCTATAATTGGAGTATCAGCAATTAACAGCCCAGAGCATCTTGCTTTAATTAAAGGCCAAGGACCTTTTTTCCATTAAAGCTAACAACAACGGCATGATTCTCATACTGGTACTGAAGTTTCATCTGACATGTCCAGTTATATCCAAGTATTACTGGTTGAGTAGTTTCCTTAAGCACCCAGAACTCAACATCTGAGGTATAGTAACCAATATTAAGCCTAATGGGCTGATCAGAATGATAGGTGTTGATAATTTCCCTATTCCCAAGAGTTACATCAAGCGATTCAATTCCTTTTGTACATTTTAAACTTTTTAACAATTTCTCAGAAATGAAATTTCTAGATGCGCCTGTATCTATTAAAGCCTCTGTACATTCTTAATATTCATCATGGCTTAGAGCTACATATAAAACAGGATAAGGCTAAACATTGTTCTTTAATGGAGATTTAGCAGAAACTGTTTTTACTGAGCATTCATTTGCATAATGACCAGGCTTGTGGCAATTATAACATAGCTTTTCTTTGGTCCAACGTTGTTGATAGTTAGTTCTTATAAGTTTCTTTTCCTTATATTTGTTTGAATTAGTAAGTGCTTCAATCATCAGATTTATTTTGGTCTCAATTAAAACCTGAAGAGGCATAGTGATTGGATTATGTCTAACCAATTCTGTCCAAAAGTCACTTAAGCATTGGTGAAAGAGAAGTGAACCCATCATAGAATCTAAATCAGCTTTTTTTTGAAACGAATCATAAATTTTTTTTATAATCTCCATAACTTGATCTTCCTGTCTTAGCTTCAGTAGAGCTATACGTGCTTGTAATCTTGATCCATCTGGTGTTGCAGCAGCTAAAATTCGATTTTTAAAAGACTCATAATCAGTGCATAGAGTTTTATCTTCTTCAAAAACCTTTACAAACCAACTAGGTGCATCCCCAGTGAGTTAAGAACCTATTGCCATCACTTTGCATGCATCATTGTGATAAGTGTTGGGGGTAGATTCTGAATTGTGCACTTAATAAAGCCAGTCCTTCCTTTATAGTTAAGAGTGTCAACTTTTCAGGAAAGTTTACTGTGGAGCTAAAGGGAATAGTATGATTAGCTACTGTCACAGTCTGCACTTGACTGGGTCTTTCTGAGTTCCTTGATAGATTATCTTATTGAGACTCAGAAAAATTTAAGCGCGCCTTAATTTTACTATAGGCCTTTAACAATATATACACAGCTATTGCGCCTAGTAGCATAAGGAAAAGGTGGTAATATTTTGTTTGGTCGGCAGTCAATTTGTCAGGGACTGGAATATCTTTAACCCAGTCTGGCATAGCAACTCGTGAACTTGCCATATCTGAGCTAAGAGTCCAGTATAACAAGGGAAGGATGCGGATAAAAAATATAAAAGCTGTAAAAAAGGTCTGTTGGGCCCCAATATAGGTTGTAGAGCTTCAGCTAGACCAACCCATGTTAGGGCTAAGATACCAGTGACAGTGGGTAATTGTGAAATTGAGTTAGAGGAAATATTTGGATTTTCAGAGTTGTTTAATTGATATATGCTTTATAAATAAAGATCCTTGTACTTTACTAAGGATCAAAAGCAATTAAATCAAGTAAGTATTTAGAAGCATCTTAACTTTATTGACTGCAAGGAATGATTTTAGAATTATTCAGCTTATATTCACTTTTTCAAACTAATTGAACTAGCTTCAAGGATTACTTGATTCTTATCTAGCTTTAGATTCTTTAGGCTCTTTCTGTCTTAGATAACCAAAGCTTAGACTAGTAGTCAACTGCCTAGTTAGGACTACTAAGACCTGGCCCCAGGTGTTCTGATGTTCAGTTCGAATTCAATAGTCTTGAATCGACTTGTCTGACTCGTTATTCATCTTCTATGTGACTCTGCTATCATCTTTGATTGGTTAAGCTGATTACATATATCATATATTCTATCAATAAGAACTGATATATCAGGGACATCTTTCATGTCAGGCTTTGCCCTGACATTAACTTTGGGTTGATCCCAAACGATTTTGTATACAAGTATTTGATAGTGGATCCAATAATTAGGACTAATTGCAGAAATTTGATCATAGGAAATCAGTTATAATATGCGAGTGTATTTGGGCTGATCACTTTGATAAAATACTTGATCAAAATGACATTGAGATGATTAGCCCAAATTGTATGTTTGCCATAGTCTTTGAGGTGAGAATATAGGTGTTATCTCAAGCGTTGAAAGGGTAATCATCCCGATTTGATGGTTGTTGAAGGTATTATTGAGTCAACCACCAGAAACTGACATTTCCCCCCTCTTGACTCAAACATAAGCCCTAAGATTCCCAATTAGCCTATGTTGGTCTATTATCATCGGGCTGAACACCTGATGAGCATAGAAATGGGTTTTCTATCTGGTAACTTTGGCCCAAATGGCTGATGAGACTAAAGTATGATGTCCTGAATGCCCGTTGAGTCTGAAGTTGGATCTTCTCCTTAACCTCAATATAGAACTAGAATATTAATTAGAATAAACCTATTATATAAATTTTTGTATTGATTTTGTGTTTTTCATTTTTTTGTGTTTTCTGCTTCAACTATTTTTTTACTTAATCAGCCCACTTATTATACCATCTTAGGATTTTGCATGGACTTGGTTGTATATATGGCCAGTCCTAATATCCTTGATTGTGTATATGAACTTAGATTATTTCTCAATCACTTCAAATGGCCTAACCCAGATGCGATCTAACTTTTGCATTTGGTCTGATCCATGGGTGTTGCAAAATAGAACTTCATCATTAACTTCAATTTTGGCCAGTGTGTAGCAATTCTCTGAGTCCTTTTGTTGTTTAGCTTTTTCTTGGCAAAACTGTTGTCAAAGGCTTTTACTTTTACACCAATTTAAGCAGCTGCAAGCTTCTCAATGTACCTAGGCAAGTGTTTTTCCAGGAACCTCTAGGGCTGAATATAGAAGCGTTGGTAATGTGACGGTTGAAGTTTATCCACAATCTCACATTTCCCTGATCTTTGATAAGACAGGACAGGATGGTGTGGAAGATAGAGGGAGTGAGAGATCATTAGTCTTGTCTAGACCCCAGGTTGAGACTAAGACAGGGGAAGGACGACGGTTAGATGTTTCATCAGGCCTGGGGTCGAACCAAATGGTATGAAGTGGGTGGTAACTAGGTTAATGGTGGATTTGAATCAGAATTGGAATGATTCTTGGGTATGGTGGTTCAACTACAGAATTTAATCTGGCCTAAAACAATTTGGGTTTACTTATGGCATGTCTCAAAAGACATAACGTAAGGCATGGCAAATGAGCTTAACCTATGCTTGCAGCAGAGAGCTATAAGAGATAGGACTTGAGAATGTGAGGGTCTCAAGTTCTGTTTTCTATCAACTTGCCTAAATATATCAAATAAAGCCGTTCCTAAGCCTTATCTATTTTATTACTGTCTTCCGAGGTTTATATTGATTATCTAGTCTAACTGCAGCCATTTTTGGCCTATACAAACAGGAGTTGGACTTTGAGAGCGAGATTGGGAAGGCTATCGCCTCCCTATACATCTTGTCTTGGTGTCGGGGCATGTTGCTTGGGGTAAGCATACTCGCAACTGTCCTCCAAGGGGTGTTTATCCGTGGCTCCTGTAGCACACGCACTAGGAGAATGGTCTCAGGGACCTTGTCTGCCCTTTGGTCACTAACTTGGGCCCTGCTTCCCAATACATTCGTGGTCACTGGAAGGAGCCAGTGCGTTACAAGTAGGGCCAGGTTTCTACCATATAATACTTTAAACGGAGACATCCTGGTTGATGAATGGTAGGAGATATTGTAGGCAAAGACTGCTGAACTTAGATAAGTACTCTATTTGGATGGTTTAGCTGAGTTTAATTTCCGAATTTTGTTCACCAACGTCCCATTTGCACGCTCAACATTCCCATTAGTTTTGGGGTAATAGGGAGCAGAAACCACACCTCATACTCCCATTAGTTGGTTGAGCCTGGCAAGGAAATTGGTGGTAAAGTTGGTTTCGTTATTAGTCAGAATAATCTGGGACATTCATGTTTATGGATGATGTTTTCAAGTACAAACTTGGCGGTGGTTGCTGCTCCATCTTCCTGAATGGCCTAATCCTTGACCTATTTGGTCAAGTGGTCGATGGATACAATTATATACTTGTCTTTCATATTACTTGTTGGAGGTGGGCCAACAACATCGATAGATACAATTGTCATGGAAATTGCAGAAGAAGTTTAGACTGGCCTGCCAGTCAGGATGCGTAAGCACCCAAAAAGCAAGCCAGAATGCCAGAGGCATTGCTGACTGGGCGATTTGATATGGAGCTGGGCATTGGGAAATGACGAAGTGTTGATGCAGCACAAAGGTGAGAATGATCCCAACAGCAAACCACACTTAACCCACTCCCAACCCAGAGGGTCTTACTGCAGGGGGTGGAATCACAGAGATAGTTTTGATGAGATCCTCAGCATGTGGGGCCATTTCAACTGGGGTGGCAGGGAGACGAATTCTCTCTTGTAATTGGTGGACATACAGCCACAAGATCCCCATGTATCACTGCCAGAAATTAATGATAATAGGGTTGTAGAGCCAAAAATATCAGACTCGCTGAACCCAATCGATGATGGAGGGGGCTATAGTACCCAAGAGTACTGTAAAACCCATCTGGTATATGGACTGACAGGCCACCAGGAAAACGCCATCATGGACGCGGTCGGAAGAAGTAATAAAATTTGTTTTGGTTTTTTGGCAAAAATTTATTGAGGGAAAAGGAAGAAAATTGTTTAACAATTTTCTCAGTGCTATGCAACTGATTAAATAGTGGTCAATTGGGGTAGTGACAAGCTGGGATTTGGTCCCACAATTTTGACCTAACCAGCAAATTGTTCAGGAATGGGCAGGTTTGTTCCTTGAGAACTGACATCGCAAAATTTGGCGGTGGGCCAAGTCACTGTCAGTTTGACCTCAAATGGCCGAACTGGGGCTTGGCTATGTTTCTGACAGTTGGCATGACAGCATTTAGCCTGAAGAGCGATGGGACTCCCCCAAGGCCACCCCACATAGGGATGGGTCCATTTGGTTGGGAACGGGTTCAGGATGCCCAACCCACCCGCGCTCAGTCACTGGACCATTCATTCAGTCAATGGCATCACATTAGCTGCAATGCCCAAATTACCTACTGAGGGCTTCAAACCCTCATCAGTGGTGCCCGATGCTATAGCCTGATTATTAAGGATGATCCTTGACAACTTTGGTAGGAGGGTGCTTTGTTCAATTGGCATATTGGTCAAATTGGAACCGTCGGGTGTTCTAGCCAATACCTCAGTCTTCATGCCTTTCTGGACATTTGAGATTTGGGCATTGACCAGATTGCCACTCGAATTAGATCTGGCCAATTTCAATTCACCAATTTTGGTGCATATTTTGCTAATTC